>CANNZV010001118.1:51244-232121 GCA_947561585.1 Caprella mutica | reverse complement strand
CTAACTAAAACATGAATAATTTTGCAAGCTTGTTTTTTTGTTTTCTTTAATATTTTTCTGATAAGAGTTTCTTCAGTTTTCTTTAAAAAAAAATTGGTACCAAATGATATCAGTTACCTAGGTACTATCTTACATTAAATAAATAAAATAATACGATGGAAACTGTAGTACCTCTTAATTAGATGGCTGCACAATATCAGAATAAAAGATTATTGTAAATATCAAACAAGCTTGAAGATTATTCATGTTTTAAGTAACATAAAATGTTACGATTCCATCATTGCATGCTAAACACATATCCCCCACCCAGTGACCCCAATTGCCCAGTTCGTTACTTGTCTGATAAATAATTATTATATCTACCTACATGTTTAATATCGCAATAGGTAACACTACCTATTTCAAAAAATAGTTATTATTTTACCTATCGTGTTTTCTCATATCTAAATTTACATATGACCGAAGATGTGAAATTGACCGCTAATTCGTAACTTAACAAGTTCCCCTATGTATAGGATTTCTATTCTAGGGCCGAAAATGTGTTATCGTACGATAACTTAGAACCTATCTCAGATATAGAAAAAGTTAATGAATTTAACTAACACTTTAAATGGTTATTTTAATATAGGCTTACTATAATTAAATAACCAGTTAAAGTAGTTAGCAAATTATACAATATTTGTGTGGTCGGAAATATGGAAACGTCTGATAACTTGAAACTTACCCTAGGTAGACTGGTACCCAATACTCTAGTTTATTAACTTATGTATGTGATGGTACGTGAACTTCTGATTTAAATATTTTAATCATACGTTTTATAACTTTATAATTTCCTACTTACTTAATAATGACTATGTAATTTCTATTTAAATTGTTATCCATGATACTAAATAAAGAGTTAAAATAAGTAGGTAAATAGGTTTACATTTCTGTGATCGAAAATGTGGAACCGTACAATAATTCAAAGTACCTACTTCCAGTGATTTACGCTACTCCCTTCCCACGATTTAAATACGCTGTACATTAATAAACTTTATTAATGTACAGTGTAATTAAACCTTGGGAATAGCGTAAATCACTGGAAGTAGGTACTTTGAATTATTGTACGGTTCCACATTTTCGATCACAGAAATATAAACCTATTTACCTACTTATTTTAACTCTTTATTTAGTATCATGGATAACAATTTAAATAGAAATTACATAATCATTATTAGGTAAGTAAGAATTTATAAAGTTTTAAAAACGTATGATTAAAATATTTAAATCAGAAGTTCACGTACATAAGTTAATAAACAAAATGGCTGTCAGGATGACGTGATATTCTTAACACTTAAACATGTATTGAACTGGTTAAATATAGAAAAAGTTATAGCTATTCAATGAATATAAGCAGAGTATTAAGAATACTGGTTAATCAAAATATACAGTATACCTAATTAACACAAAATACCTTTCTATTATAAGTACAGCTAAATGTTTGAATTTAAGATTTTCGGTTCTAGACATGTACCGGACAATTGTCTGGACTTGTACATGTTTTTAAGTATTTACAATTAGCCTAATATTTAAGAAATAATACGATTGGAAAATTTAGATTTGAATTTGATAAATTATAAAGCACTAGTTTAAACATTAATGTTCATTCAATTAGGTATTTTGAGTAAATATATTAAACTGAAGGAATGTACATAGGTACTAGGGTAACTTATGAATTATCAATCAGTTTCACATCTTCGGTCTTATACATTCCTAAGAAAGAAACTAGCAATATCATAATTATTATTACTTTAATTGGTATCGAATGAATGCCATTGATAATTAAAATAATAATTATTAGGTAGCCTATTTCTTTTGTTTTTATTCTTTAACCAAAGATGCTATTCAGGGTTTCTGTGAGACTTCAATGGTCTGGTTTTCTTTTGATTCAAAAGAGAAAAAGAATAGTTTTACGGTACCTAATGGTTACTGGAAATGTGGTAGCAAACTAGGTATGATAATTGATATTATCATACAGTATACCTAGGTACTATCTTGCATTAAATAAATAAAATACTATGATGAAAACTGTAGAAGATGTTATCAGAAAAATATTAAGGTAAACAAAAAAGTTAAAACAAGCTTGCAATATTATTCATGTTTCATTTAGCTCAAAATATTATGGTACCAGTCTGTCTGATTTTCTACTGATTCTTAAGATAAGAAGAAAAAGACTTTTAAAATTTGGTGGCAAACTGGCAAATGATATTAGGTACCTATACAGTATACTTAGTTAGCTAGGTAGTAATAGGTACTCTATTTTGATAATTAAATAAAATACTACGATTTAAACTGTAATAAGTAATAATTACACTGATTTGAACTTTTATTACTAGTGAATTGTCCTGAAAGATTTCTTCCTAACTAGTCCGTGGAATTTTGTAATTTAACATACAGTGGCGGTAGGGCAACTTAATTTTCCTGCTCATGGCAGTGGAATGGGCAAAAATATGGTGACTTTTTCGGTGGAATTATTCCTATATAAGGCATGTCGGTGGAGTTCCATGCACCCAAGTAATAAAGCATGTCCAAACTCGCCATTTTGATGGCGAGTTTGTGACAGTTATTTTGAGCCCATCAATTGCAAATGGCGAGTTTTATCTATTTTTCTCCTATGCTATAATGTTATTTTGGAGAGAATTAATGATAATTTGGTCATTTTGGAGAGAATTTGTTAAATTTTGGAGAGAGCTGGAGAGACAAATGGTGAGTTTATGAGACATACTATTTTACTTGGCCATGCACCAAATACAGACTGGGTTAAAGCCAATTAATTGGCTTAGATTTCAAAAGGTCTAAACTCAGATATGTCTAATTGGCTTTAAATTTTGATTTAATCCCTAAATCCCATTTTAATTTTGGGCTTGAAATATTCAAAAAAAATGAGCCAAATTGGCTGGGCTCATAAACAATTTTCCAGCCTCTGAAACATGGAAGTCTGGGAACATGTGAATCTTACAGTTTACCACATTTTATTATTTTAATAAGTTCACTTTAGAAGTTTAGAATGGTATTCAGTTTTATACTGTCTGTTGCTTCAAAAGTTTTAGACTTCAAAAATTAATGGTAAATTGCTAGAAATTGTATAATCCGCAGCATTAAGCATATACCTAGAGTTCATCTGTTTTCCTAAGCAGTTTTCCAGACTGGGTTCTGGGCAGTAGCCCACTGCGAAACAGAAACATTGAACAAATAACAATAATATGGATGATGAAATTGGACCCTAAAATCTATTACCTAGTACCTACCTACCTACCTACCATCATAGTAATCATAATACCATGATTATCATCTGTAAACTGTAAATTTTATACTGTATTAAAAAGCCAAAATGAGACAGGAGAACAATTTCAAAAATGATTTTTTTCAATTATTAGCGATGTAATTATATCCCTGAACACCAAAACAATGAGTGATATCCATAATTTGTACAGACTCAAACATAAACATTGAGATTACAACAACAATGAAACCTTCAAGTTTGCAGTCAAAAATATCTATAAATACTTACGGATATAAAAAGTATAATCCTGAGCAAGATAAAAGTAAAGTCCAAGCACACGTTGCTGGAATAAATCGTGTCCCAGGCTTGCAATTGGACATTTTATCCGTAATTTGTTTTCATTTTTAACCCCATCATACTGTCAAAACATGGCCGCCCCTGTGTGAACAATAAATGACATGATACGTAAACAAATGAAGATCTGCCTATTGTAGAATCCAACTCTAATTAGCTAAAATAATTGTTGTCCGATTCCTTTAGTGTCATTATTTCGTAATATTACTCCATGTATTATTATTGTATATCATCATAGTTTGGAATCATTTGTTTGTAGATTAATAAGAAAATTTTGGATTTTTCCCATTTGACGACCCCCACAAAATTTAATTTAAAATATTTTTTGGATATAGGCCTACCTATGTATTTTTGTTCAAAGAATCCGAAAATCATTACAGCTTTTTCTGTGAAGCTAATACTTTTTGAGATATGAGAGTTTAAAGTTATTTATTTCCTATTTATTACTGAAGGATTGAGAAACAGCATATGCCACATACATATCATAAGCTAGGTTATTAATTAGGTCATCCTTTATAAACGGAAACCTATAATTATTTCCATTAGCTTAATGCTTTATTCCTATTGAAAATACAGATAGCTTTTTATAAGGAGTTCCGATCTGGTCATGACAGTGATCGGATATGTGCAGCTCTGCTAATTGGAAAGTGAACGCTTTACCGTTGCTATCCTTTAAGAGATTTTGTGCATTCGCTTGGCTAATTGGCAGTGTAAGTAGGCTAAGATAGCCTGCCTTCCAACCACGCCAGATACTTGCCTACTTTGCTTGGTGGGCTGTTACCTTATTGCCTTTTCGCTCAGATAGAGTCTGACACTCTCATTCTTGCCTTTGTCTGGTCCACACTTGACTCTTTCTTCTTTTATTAAGAAAGAAGAATAGTAGTTTGACAAGTGGATAGATAGGGGTTGGGAGGTGAGATTTTAGTGTCAATGTATGGATTATTCTACGGACATTACCCTCTCGGGGATGGAACGGGATATTTCATGTGATTGTGAAGCTGAAAGGGGAGGTGAGACTGCTGTAGATGGGGAAGAATCCCAACAGATATTAGCAATGGACTCTCAGGAAATTTTTTCTTCTAATGTAGAATTTATTCCTGAAACACAAACATCTTTATTGAGTCAACCTAATCAAAACTCTTCCCAAGGCAATATTGCTCAGATCCCTGTTTCAATGACTCGTAAACAACCAATAAATAGGACCCTAGCTAGTGCTGGACGGAAAACTATCATATTGGTTAAGCCTAGGGAAAGAGAAAACAGAGAACTGATTTTGAACCCGGTAAAATTTCAGAGAGCTTTCTCTGCTAGTCCATTTGTTGAATTCCAGCCCTCTGTTAGGACAAACTAGAAACTGAATCTGACAACTCTGGAATTTGAACCGTTGTCCCATGAAGTCTTGCAGAAACTATTATTAGTTGAAAAGATAGGTGAATGGGAAGTAACATGCTCATTGCCCAATTCAGATAGGTTTAAATACGGAGTGATTTCCCCAATTAGTGTGGATGCTGAGATTGATGATATCCGAAACATGATAAGGGTTAAGGACAGCCAATCAACTATTCACAGTATAGAGAGACTGAAGCGCAGATCGGCTAGTGGTCAATTTGTGAACTCTCCGTCCCTTAAATTAACTTTTGAGGGAGTCTCTCTTCCAGGGGCTGTATCTATAGGACATACATTTTACAGAGTAAGGCAATACATAAATGAACCCCGTCGATGCTTTAATTGCCAGCGAATTGGGCACATGGCTGCCAGTTGCACAGCTCGTACCCAGTGTAGGCTGTGTTCGGGTTTCCACAAAGAGAATGAATGTCAGGTTGAGGACAGCGAGTATAAATGTGTGAATTGCAATGGCAACCATAAAGCAAATTCTAACGAATGTGAATACTATATGCAAGCGAAAGAAATAGAAAAAATCAAGGCTCAGAAATCTGTTTCATATGCAGAGGCAAGAAAAACTGTTCTAGCCACAAACAATTTAAATTCTCATAGAACCCAACATCGTGTGGAGGGAAAGACTCATCAGAGTGGACCCCAGTCTACTCTGACCTTTGAGAATTATAGAGAAACCTCTTATAGAGATAGACTAATCGGAATCCAATATAGCAAACCTCCCACACTGCTACAAACAAAAACAAAATCACATACTATTGGAACACAAACTGAAGACCTGGATAGCACATCCAAAGAATCTGATAGTACATCTGGAATTGATCTAGCTAACAAACTAAAACTATTACTGATAGATTTGTTTCAAAACAATGTACATAAAGAAAACAAGAAAACACAGGCAAATTTAATTGATAAAGCAATTAACCATGCATTTGGTAAAAATAGTTTGCCTCAACATGGATGTGGAATGATGATAGGTGCTGACGATGAACTGAGGGGTGTGGCTGAGCTGCTGGATGAGTCTATCAATGATGGAGTGGTCAGTACAGATGACACTAGCCTTACCCCTGATGGTGATGGTTCTCCAGTTTTCACGAACAATAAACCAGGACGAAAAAGAAAACATAAGAATAATGAAAATAGGAATAAGAAAAAATCTAAAAAGAAAAAATGAACTCCTATAATAAACTGAGTGGAATTTTTCTAAATTGTCAAAGTATCAGTAACAAACTTGGAGAAATCAAACTCTTAATATATAAAGAAAAACCTGCTTTTGTGGCCTTTAATGAAACCTGGCTAAACGATAAATACGTCCCTAGCTTTGTTGGCTACTCCTGTGAGTGGATTAACAGGGAGAATGCTAGGGGAGGGGGTTTGGGAATGCTGATACGCCATGATTTACAATATAATAAGCTGAATTTAGCTACACACCAGGGAGGCCATCTTGAATTCATGGCAGTTGAAATATTCCTGCAAGACAGTTCAAAAATTTCCATTTTATATTTGTACAATCCAAACCCTAATATACGAAATGCTGAAATGCTTCACATTCTTCATCAGCTGGGCAACAAATACATAATTGTGGGAGATTTCAATGCCCACTCCCCATTGCTATCTTCTGATTGTGGAAGAGCGGACATATCTGGCAGAACACTAGAATATGTTGTCTACAATACTGAAGCGTTCGTAGTAAACCCCATTGACTTCTATACGAGACTGAATGTCTCTACTGGACGTCAGTCATGTCTAGACCTTTGTCTGGTGTCATCTAATCTGAGTACAGTGACCACAATTGACAGACTCCATGATGTGGGAAGTGATCACATTCCAATTAGGCTGAAAATTTTTTTAAGACCATTTACAAATGTTATTAGTACCCGAAAAAAATGGAAAACTACCAAAGAAAACCTGAAAAGCTTCTCAAATAGTATCCGAGAGTCTAAATTGATTCATCCAAATGATATTGACAGCAGAGCAGAAGATTTTAGTCAGAGATTGCTAACAGCGGCAGAAAACAATATAGAGCTGACTAGTGGAAGAACAAGAATAAAGGGTAACGTCTTGTGGTGGGACAGAGAATGTTACCAGAAAGTAGGAGAGAGAAGGAAGGCAAGGAGGAGAATGATTAAATATCCTTCTGAAGAAAATATAAACAAATTCAAGGAAATATCCAAAGAATTCAACCAAATAAAAAAAGATAAAAGAAAAAAATCTTTTAATGATTTCATATCCGAAATTAAATTTGACACTCCTCCAGTAGAAATATGGGATAAAATCAGAAAAATGAGAGGTATAGCAGTCTCAAAATCAACACCTTTAGTTTTTCAAAACCAAATGGTTGTTGATTCTAAAAAGAAAGCTGATTTGCATGCCATGAACCTGACCACAGTGCCTAATGCCATCAGAAGGCAATATATTGGGAATTATCAACAGTTGTTGATCGAGGCCTCTGAAATCACAAATGATGACTATAATGAAGATATTACCTATGAAGAGGTGGTCTCCTCTGTAGAGAGTGTAAAAAGTTCTTCCTCACCTGGAGAGGATAACATCTCATATACACTGTTGAAGGCACTCAACCCGACTAGCCTGAAGGAGCTTCTATCAATTTTCAATCAAAGTTTCAAGACTGGAATCATTCCGAGATCATGGAAGAGTGCAGTGGTTTTACCCATATATAAAGCTGGTAAGCCCAAAGACTGTATTTCATCATATAGACCAATTGCCCTATTATCCTGCATTGGAAAAACTTTAGAGAGAATTATTAAAAATAGACTTGAATATATTGTTGAAAGAAAAAGCCTGTTATCAAACTCACAATGTGGTTTTAGAAAGGGTCTAGGAACTATTGATATTCTTCTTAGACTTGAGAATAATATAAGAGAGTCTATAGCAGCAGGGAGAATATGTATTGTTACTTATATTGACTTGAAGGGTGCGTTTGACACAGTGTGGGGAGAGGGATTGATATGTAAACTAGTGTGCAGTGGTATTAGAGGAAACATGATTAGCTGGTTAGATAACTACTTTAGGAGCAGAGCAATCAGGGTCAATGTAGAGGGAATGCTGTCTGACTCTGTTGAGGTGGAAACAGGAACTCCTCAAGGTGCAATTCTCTCGCCAATCCTCTTCAATCTAATGATGATGGATATGCCTAAAGATGAATTTGCACATCTCTATGTCTATGCAGATGATATAACTGTCAGCTGTGTGGCGGATGATCCTGCAATAGCTAAACGGAGAATGCAGAACTATCTGAACAGATTTGCAGAATGGGCAAAAAAGTGGGGTCTCACTGTCAATCCACAGAAATCTGTAGTACAGCATTTCACCAGGAAAAAAATACAGTGTCCAATATTACGTCTCAATGGGAATGTCATTGAATACAAAAAAAGTACACGATTACTTGGAATGCAGTTTGATTCTCCCAATCTTAATTGGGGTAACCATATAGATCAATTGAAAAGAGACTGTAATTTAAGATTAAACCTTATGAAAACGTTCTCCTCATCCATGTGGGGGGCCTCCACATTGGTATTAAAAAACTTCTATATAGCCTACATCAGGGCCAAGATAGATTATGGAAGTATCCTCTATGGTTCAGCTTCAAAGACTAATCTAAAAAAAATGGATCCAATACAAAATTGCGCTTTGAGGCTAATACTAGGAGCAAGAAGAACATCTCCGATATTCTCCCTAGAAGTAGAGGCAGGAATCGTACCTCTAACACTTCATAGAGACTATCTAAATGTAAAACAAGTAATTAAACTGAAGAATAAACCCAAGGACTTTGAAACCACTCGGATGCTAAAATTGAATTCACCTAATATGATTGCAAATCAACACCCATTCAGTTCCTTCTCATGGAGATCTGTGAGGTCCATGAGACAGTTGAACATGACTTCTATCAGAAGAACATTTGGTGATGCTGCTGCACTCTCTCCATGGAAGCATTTGGCTAAGTATGTTAAACTGGAATTTTGTGATGAGGTGAGGGATAATGGTGCTTTCTTAACTTATGTAGGGGAAAAATATGCTGGGTTCACTGTGCTGTTTACTGATGGATCTAAGATAAGTGACGACACTCAGAATTCGGTTGCTGCAGCTATGTATGTTCCATCTCTTGGTACCACAACATGCTGGAAACTGAGATCAGAGCATTCAGTGATCAGCTCTGAGCTGTTTGCCATATGGAAAGCACTAGAGTACTGCAATAATAATGACATTAACAGGACAGTAATTTTTTCAGACTCTAAAAGTGGTCTCCAATCTATTTTAACAAGGGATTCTGAGTATGTAAATATTGTAACTAGAATACAAAACATATTGGTGGACCTCAATATAACAGGGACTGTACATTTACATTGGGTGAAGGCCCATTGTGGTATAGTTGGTAATGAGATAGCAGATCAGTCAGCAAACAAGGGACATGAAAACATAAAAAGTGAGCTATATAATCTTGCCAGTCCGGAGTGGATCAGTATCCTAAAGAGAAGAATGATTGAGTATTGGAGTGAATATTGGCAATTCAATACAGAGTCATCTGGTAGAGGACTGTTCCTGAGGGAGATCAGACAGAGACCATCAAATGATGCACCTGTGGCACAATTCAGAACCAGAAGACATGAAGTAGTTATTCATCGCATGAGAATGGGCCATGCAGGCTTGAGGCAATACCTACATAGATTTGGGATGAGTGACAGTGAGCTTTGTCAATACTGCATGGTGCCAGAAACAATCCAACACTTCCTGATGGAATGTTCTGAATTCCAGGATCAAAGATGGCTCATGTCTTAGTGGTATTGGTATAGATGATCCAACACAGACTGTTCTACTAGGAGGAGATCAAACTCTACATAACAAAAGGAGAAATATTTTCCAAATACTGATATACTAAATCAAATGCACTGGTAAGATAAAAGATATATAAAAAAAAAAAAACTAACAAATTACTATGAGATATAATTAGTATAATGGGTCAAACTACTGAATTTATTAATGAAACCTTGACATGGTTGGTCAGCTTGACCCACTGAGGGTGGGTCAAGGTTTCCCCTGCCATCCCAGTAGGACCCATTCTCCTTCCCACAAAAGGAGGGTGGTGCTCCGAAGAGAACGCCCGGCACTTTTCCCCATTGTTATTGTTATATTTAAACTATGTATTTGTCCCCTTGCCCTCCCAGTAGGACCCACTCTCCTTCCCACAAAGGAGGGTGGTGCTCCGAAGAGAATGCCCGGCACTTTCCCCCATTGTTTTTGTTATATCTAAACTATGTATTTGTCCCCTTGCCCTCCCAGTAGGACCCACTCTCCTTCCCACAAAAGGAGGGTGGTGCTCCGAAGAGAACGCCTGGCACTCTCCCCCATTGTTTTTGTTATATCCAAACTATGTATTTGTCCCCTTGCCCTCCCAGTAGGACCCACTCTCCTTCCCACAAAAGGAGGGTGGTGGTCCGAAGAGAACGCCCGGCACTTTTCCCCATTGTTTTTGTTATATCTAAACTATGTAATTGTCCCCTTGCCCTCCCAATAGGACCCACTCTTCTTCCCACATAGGAGAGTGGTGCTCTGAAGAGAACGCCCGGCATCCATTCCCTATACCCATTGGGTAAGATAGAGTAACATGTATAGTTTTAACAAAACTCCACAATGTAAATATGTAAATAGCTAAATGAATGCAGATCTGATATTGATATATATAGAAATAGTTATATGAGTATCTGTGATTGCAACATCTATTGATTTAAAAAAAATAAAAACTAATCCAGGAGCCAAAGTATAAAATAAATTATACTATAAACTCCTTTTTATTAATAAAAAAAAAAAAGCTTTTTATAAGATTTGAGTGAAATTTTCTCATTTATTAGATACTAAGTATAGAGTTCTCACTTAGAGAAATCGCCTAAATAAATTATCTAGCCTTTCAGTTATGCTTTCATCATAATTAGATTTCATCATTTCTATACCCAGTGAACATTACAATGTTGGGCCAACGTTGGCCCAATTCAGAACAAAACTCTGGGCCAACGTTGTCACGCTGGTCTCGGTGTATTGGGCCAGCAAATGCTCGATGTTGGGCAACCTTACAGATGTCCACCGGCCCAGAACAGAATAACCACGTATAAACAACTTATTGGTATCGACAATATTTAACGTGGTCACAGTGTGTAGAATGTACTGTGATGTGGCCCAATAGTGCAATGTTATCAGAGTATCTATGAAAAAGTATGATTATAACCTACAATACTTACCCATATATTTTAAGTGAAAAAGTAGATGCATCATTAAAAAAATTCAATTTTATAGTAAAATATAATTTAAACTTTACTTCCTTTATAAAAAAACAGGTTCCTTGAAACATTTGGTCATTTTAATTTTTTCACATTTCTAAAATCTTCCGACCTCATTTATGCCTTATGAGACAAATTGTATCGACGGACAAAATATCATATATAAAAACTTTAAACGGTTATATTTATATAGCTAAATAGTCTGTAGTAATCCAAACAAAATGTATATATTTGTCCAGTCTAGCAGAATTATTGGACAAACTATATATACCAATTTCCATTATTGTAGGAAAGATATTTTTATTAATATGGCCGAGTTTGTAGATATTTTATTCTTTTTATTTTAATGTAGAAATAATTTTTTTTAACCATTATAATAAATTAACATGATTATCAAATTTAATTCGTACATATATATCTAGGAGGAATTATTATAATTACCTTAATTTTTAAGTAAAGCAACGAATTGCAATTTTCCAATCTGGATAGCAATGAAAATCAACGTTTTGACAGCATATTTTATTGTGAACATCGTAATAAAATCTTACAAAACTAAGGGATAACACTTATGAGCAACTTTAACATGTCTCCTTAAGCTATATCTTATTAATTAAACAACTGAAACCATTGTCATAGTCAAAAAAATTCAGGATAGGACATTTGACACTTTATTTGATAAATATAACTTAATGTGAATTTTACGAATTTTCTACAACTAGTATATAATTCTAGTGCAATAATAAACCAAATTTTCATTTATGTATAAATTGACTATTCATTTTCAATTGTAATTTGTAGGTAGGCAATTAATATATAATTTGTTTTTAAGTTTCATTTTTGACAAATAAATTTAATTTAAAAAAAAAATTAATAATGTGTGTATACTAAGCTGTTGGAAAATTGATTGAGCGCGTTAAATATTCAACGGATGAGTATTTACATTTCTAGGCATGTTGAAACATGCTAAAAGCAAGTTGAAACGTGTTCAAAGCAAGTTGAAACATGCTAAAAATGTTTATGTATACATTTTCAAAACAGAATACAATTAACCAACTAAGTCAGCCACGAAGGATACAATATTTCTAATTACCTATTTAATTTTATAAAACAAAAAAACTAAAAGAGAGTAGGTTTAGTTGGGTGAATTATATCACACAATATCTTCTTCTTCTCTTTTTCAATATTGAGCTTAGAAAAAAGTGTCGAGGTCTCAAAGTTTACAATTTGTGTTGTAAAAAAGATCATATACCTAAAATAAAATTATATTAGTCCCTCGTATAAAAAAGCATATATTTTTAACTGGACCATAGGGTTTTAACATATACATAGGAGATTAGGAGTATAAAGTTACAGTGAAGGTATAGGGGAACGTTCAGAACTCGAGGACACTTACAGTATTCGAAAAATGGGCATTAAAATAGATGATGAACCTATCTGACATTTGAGAGTCAACTAAACCCTCACTTTCCGAGTACTAATGACTGTCCCCTAGTCATCTAAAAGGAATCTAGAGATGGTGGTCCAGCAGATTAGCTCTCCACCCCCGGTTGAACCCCCTGCAGCTCAGCATCATTGGGATGAGCACCCCCAGGGCTACGAGGGCGGCCCCTTGTGCGTTTATGAACCATGCTTCTTCAGGTCTGTTAGAGTATGTAAATACTCCTGAAATAGGGTCTCTGAAAAAAAAGACAGTGATGAATTCTATTTTCTTCAAAAAAAATTTAACTAAAAATTATTCTTTCATTTTTATTTTCAAATTGAAAAAAAAAATATATTATAAAGTTAGATAATTTTTTGAATGAAAAATAGTAATTAATAATTTTACTAAAACGAACGTTGAAGCGTCATGGATATAAATATTATTTATAATAACTAACCAGTTATTTCTTACCGATAGATTTGTAATACATTTCACTGAGTGTTTTCTGAATAGTATATTGCTTATTAAGTCATTGATTAACGTTTAATTGAAGGGACAATTAATTTATTATTTAAATTAGGTTTTTTATTCAAAAAGTGCTGATATGAGTAATATTTGATAATGGGCGAGTGAAATGGAAAATAATTATATATCAAGTGATAAAAAACGTGTTCAAATACTTATCGGCAAAGTTGCGAGTTATCGGACGGTTCCCCATTTTCGATTGTGTGAGAATTTTTTTAATAATATTCATTGTTATCAAAATTATATCATAGTTCGTATCGGTATCATGGATTAAAATTAAATATTTTCCGTTTTTTATGATCGAAAATGTGTAACTGTCCGATAACTAAAGAACTTACCCTAGTCAAATGCACTATAAAGCAGGTTTAAGAATAAACGTTTAGAAACATATTTCTATATTTTCAATAGAGTACACATAAGACATTAAAAATAGTAAAACTAATTTAAGGAATCTTATAGGAATAAATATGCATGTATTTACAACAGAGCATTCAATCAATACAAAAATGATAAGCAATTGGATTAGAATTATTTAATTTGTTCAAAGTGATATAAAAAGGTTCATTAAAGAGGAAAATTAATGTCAGGTCATGTCTGCTCATTTCATCTTTAAAATATTATTTCCATTTGATAATTAAAATATTATTTTTATTTTATCATTAAATTATTATTTTCATTTTATATTTAAAATATTATTTTCCTTTGATAATTAAATTATTTAAGAAAATGAATTTTACCTTACAATTTAAAAGAATGCATTTTATCTTAATTTAAAAGCACTAATATGTAATATAATACGCAGGAAAAACTATCCATATAAACATAGAATTTCATTTGAAAACCTATGACGTGAACACATATTTGAAAAATTAAAAATAATTTTTATAAAAAATTATTTTTAGAATAATTTTTTAAATAACAATTTTAAAAAAATACATCATACAAAATATTGCAAATGGTCTCTATGGTGAATTTCATTAAATAGTACACTAATTGAGTATTAGTCTGTGACATTTTTTAAAAGTTTTAACCTAATTATCATTATATCCCATGAAGCTACAACATCAACCAGGTAAAGTAAAATCAACCCACAAATCATATAGTTTCAAACTCTATACCCTCGGTGGGTAATGTTCAAACTCTTCAAAATAACTAATAATTAAGGTTGTGACAATATGCTTTTAAAATCATAGATCCCAAGAATATCATAGACGAAATGAAATGGTATCGAATAGTATATACCGCTGGTGTAGAACGATTCAATACTCTTTAATTCTCTCCGTCTATAATATTTTCAGGATCTATGATTTTAAAAGCATATTATCACAACCCTAGCAATAAGTAATTTTAGAAGTAAATCATCAGAATGATTTCAAAATGACAAACTCTCAATTGAAAATTTCATTTATCAAAAACAGAGTATATTTTTAATGTCAATAATCTGAAATCATTTAATTTCCCTAAACCACACAAGCTCTCTTTATAGTATTCGTGCCTATGAATTTAAACTTCAATTGAATCACAAATTTTTTTTTAAATCAGAATAATTGTGACATATCAATGTTAAATTTCAATTCAATTCAACATAAAAAAAAGTACAAAATAGAAAGAAATTTAATGTTTTACAATATAACAAATTTCAATCTAACGTTTGTGACATCATTGATATTATGGTCATGTTCACAGATCAAGGATCATGTTCACCAATGATCATGTTCACTAAGGATCATGTTCACTAAGGAGTAGGAATTATGTTCACTAAGGATCATGTTCACTAAGGATCATGTTCTCTAAGGATCATGTTCACCACTGATCATGTTCACCACTGATCATGTTCACTATGGATCATGTTCACCACTGATTATGTTCTATGGATCATGTTCACCAATGATCAGATTCACCAATGATCATGTTCACTAAGGATCATGTTCACTAATGATCATGTTCACTAATGATCATGTTCACTAAGGGTCATGTTCACGGTAGTAGTAGCTTTTCTGCGTCATGACATAGTGGTTGTTGCTGGAAGGGGGCTCTACGAAGGCCACAGGACTGGTTCTTCGTGAGAAGCTGGTCGAGATGAGGATGAACCCCATGAGGATGGCCAGGCCCACCAGAGCAGTACCCTGGGCATTGATGTACCATGTCTCATCCACGAACGAGGAATATTGTCCATTGCTGTTAGGAGTGTTTCAACGTTTGGAAAACGTTTGCAAGTGTTCGAATGATTGAAAAACGTTTGTGAGTATTTGGATTGAAGAAACGTTTGTGAGTGTTTGGAGTGAAGAAACGTTTGTGAGTGTTTGGAGTGCAGAAACGTTTGTGTGTGTATGGATACCATGTGTGTACGTGTGTGCAAATTGCAGAAATATGTATTTACAGAAGTGTGTGTAGATTAAAATTGTTTCATCCATTAATAAATGTAATATTTCATATGTTTTTGAGTGCCAAGTTATATTTATGCAGTTTAATTTAAATGAGAGATAAATATATATGTACAGACACACCATGCATTTACATACCACCAGTGACAGGGAAAAAGATTACATTACATCAACAAACATGGTGCATATGTACACATAGCAAATGTGTAGATATTTTGAAAAGGGTTGCAATGTGCAAAGGAAAGTGTGTGAAGAGGAAAAGGGAGAGAAAAAAAAGAAACATTTATTAGAAAGCATTAAATTCAGAATGCACTAGAACATGCATAACAAATCACTTCAGAGAAATAATATCCAAAAATTCAAAGATTTAAAACAAAAATATATAATTTTTCCAAAATTATATAAATTTTTCTATAAAGTATTCATTTTAAAAAAATGGAAAAATGTTTTCCAATTTATTTTTATTTATTAAAAAATTAGCTATATTTTAAAATTTTCATTTATTTTATTTAATTAGCAAATTTAATTTACTTAATTATTTAATGAACAAACATCATACAGTCAAACAAATAAATTAGAAAAGAACATCAAGAAAAAAAAGATAAATATATATTTCATTTTATTCCGCATTGTCCAGAATAACATATAATCGATTAATAAATAATATACACAAACGTTTTCACCAGTTTTAGATGAAAAAAAAATGATACCATCTCATGTGTGTACATATGCAACATGTTTGATTGAAATAAAAGAATAGTTGGTGAAGTAAAATATTATTTCTTATTAACTATAATTCAATAATAGTACCTCTTTATACAAGGAAATATATTATAATTATAACAAGAACATAGAGTATAATTTTTTGACTGAGAAGCCATTTAAACTAACTTTACCAACCTGAGGGCGAAGAAAGCCTTTTCAGTGTAGCCAGTTAGGCAGGCTGCAATAGCTAGCATGAAGGTGATGATGCCGAAGGCGGAGTGAATTGGCACCAGGTTGGCTCTGAATCGGGCAGTGGCCGAGTCGCAGCAGGTGAGCAGCCAGAAACTGAAGAAACCGAACACGAACTGTGCAAATGGAGGCAAATTAGATAGGGTAGCCGATGGTAAGTTATAAAAGGAAGTTCAGTTTCAGAGTGGTTAAAAGGATCTTTTCAGTTTTCAGTGAACTGTGTCATTCAGTTCAAAAAAGAACACGGTACACTGAAAAGATCCTTCCTAGTCACTTGCTAGTGAATTTAATTTTGGAGCTTCGTGAAACTTTATTCAAAATTATGAATTTTTCTTTTGTATTTGAAATGACTATGAAAATGTTTATCATATGGTCACGAACTTTGTCTAATATCATGGAAAATAATAAACTAACTAGGGTAAATTACGAACTATCGGTCAGTTCCACATCTTCGGTCATAAAAGAAAAACCGATATTATAACAGTTATTTTATTTTAATTTTAATTGGTATCCATGATACCTGCAGGTATCATGGATACCAATTAAAATAAAATAACAATTATAATATCGGTTTTTCTTATGTGACCGAAGATGTGAAACTGACCGATAGTTCGTAATTTACACTACTTTTCAACGAGAAATTAAAATTTCCAACATTTTTCTTCATCAATATAAGACCAAGTCATTTGGCAAAATTGAGATCCTAATTTCTCTTACCTGCAGACCAAATAGCCCAATGGTTGCCAGTCCAACCCAAGAGTGCAAAGAGTAGAGGTTGACTTTGGGTGGGTTGGACAGGTTGCGACTGTCGAACACTGCAATCATGGAAATGACTATCGCTGGAATGGCCATCAGGTACAACATCGTGTGAATCATCTTGCTGGATGTCTTGTCGCAACATCTGAACAGTCTGTACACCAACATAGCTGAAAAATGAGAGAACGTGGGTATTGAATAACGCCCATTTTATACTAGCAGATAAAACGCAGCGTTTTAACTGCCCAGGTAACGCCTCTTCAATTAATTACGGTTAAATGAATGGGCTTTTCTACCGCGTTCCATTCATTTAACCGTGATTAATTGAAGAGGCGTAAACTGAGCGGTAAAAACGCGGCATTTAAACCGCTAGTATAGAATGGGCCTAATGCATAGAAAATGCAATTGGAATTCTCTAATTTTTGTTTGTTCAAAATGATAGTATTTTTCCATTAAACAAATCAGCTAAATTTCAACTTTATCTAAATTCATAATATTTAAATCATACATCCAGGAATATATTGAATATATATTTTTCTTCGTCAGAATGAAACTGGTTGATATGAGTACCATTCCGGTGTTGAAGGGATAACAATAAAAACGTTCTATGTAAACAGTGCAATAGTGTAATTACAATTATTCAAAATTAATTGATATATATAAAAGGTTTTCGATGAAAATTTTTTCAAATGAATCTAAATTAAAAAAGTCCTCAAACTATAAATAAATCTATAAGTCAAAGTACCATTTACCGGATGCGAATTAAACACAGTGTAAAAATTATAATACAAGGTTATTAATTATTATAAACAAATGCTCCTATTTTTAATATCTTTTTCAATTAATAACCCATTGAAATTCTCATAATTCCCTAGGGTAAGTTGCGAATTATCGCTCAGTACTACATCTTCGGTCATATAAGAAAAAACGAGATAAATATAATTTTATATAAGAAAAACACAGTGCCATCTAATAACAATATTTTTTTATATGACTGAAGATGTAGTACTGACCGATAATTCGTAACTTACCCTATATGAACATTGAAATAATTTTCACTTTAAAAACCCGGATCAAGGTAATCTAGAAGCTTCAATTGATTTAAATGATGCTAAAACAGAACAAAGATACACAACTTCCTCCCGTACATTATTTTATTGCATCAATGATGCTAATTTAACACAATGATGAATGTGTGCTACAAAAAGCACACTCACTGCTACAACTAACTCACTGCTACAACTGACTCACTGCTACAACTAACTCACTGCTACAACTAACTCACTGCTACAACTAACTCACTGCTACAACTAACTCACTGCTACAACTAACTCACTGCTACAACTAACTCACTGCTACAACTAACTCACTGCTACAACTAACTCACTGCTACAACTAACTCACTGCTACAACTAACTCACTGCTACAACTAACTCACTGCTACAACTAACTCACTGCTACAACTAACTCACTGCTACAACTAACTCACTGCTACAACTAACTCACTGCTACAACTAACTCACTGCTACAACTAACTCACTGCTACAACTAACTCACTGCTACAACTAACTCACTGCTACAACTAACTCACTGCTACAACTAACTCACTGCTACAACTAACTCACTGCTACAACTAACTCACTGCTACAACTAACTCACTGCTACAACTAACTCACTGCTACAACTAACTCACTGCTACAACTGACTCTATAGAGAGATATGTAAGGCAATAAAACACTGTAGCATGAATACCGATTCTTATATGAGTGGAATAAAGAATTATTACTATAAATGAATTTAAAATTATTTTAAATCTACAGTGCAAGTTCATAGAAGAACTATTTGCAACCTCTGACATAAAATTTATATACACATTCAAATTTTTAAATGTATTTTATCCATAAAATGATGAGAGTATATGCAGAAAATTATATTTTAGTTGAAGACACCTAATAAAGGGTAATAAATTGGTATTGATGTTGACCCGTTATTTTTAAAGGGAAAGTACACTAGTAAGTTAATAAAACACTGTATGTACAGGGGACTCATTGTGAGAAAATGATTCTATAATACAGTAGAACTCCTCTATAATGAAAACCTGTATAGGAATACCCTCTATAGTGAACAAATTTTAATTAGTCTGCCATTAATGGCCATCAGTTTAGGAAACTAATGGCCATTAATGGCAGACTAAAGAAAATTGTTCACTATATAGGCTACTTCCTTACTCAGGACACTAAATTCATTATACGAGATTTTATTATAGAGGACTGTGCATATTTATAATTTTTACTGAACATATTTGTAATTTAAAATATTTTAATTACACAGCAAATTATATTTCTAAATTTACTTTAGTCATCTCTTATTTTATTTTACATATGGTTGAATTTTATTAACATAAATAAATCAAACCGTAAAGTTAAAAAAAACGTATATAGTAAATCAAATCCAAGAATTTTTAAAAAAAAATTTACGTATTAAATGTTTACTAATCAAAATAACTCTATTATGTATTTTAAAATGAGATCTCATTATATCAAAGTATTTTTAATATAATATTACATTTTTTATAAACTACTATTAAAATAATCAAGGTTAATTACGGTAATAACAATACCGATTTATTTTACTATTTGTTGATAAATGATAATTCTTTAAGGATGCACATGAGATGTTTACAAGGTTTTTTACCAGGTATATTTTGAAGCGTGTCCTTCGTTTATAGCTTATACAGTTAAGGTGGGTGCAAGCCTTTATATGCATTAGTTACTAACTTTTGTATGGTTTTATAATAAAAAATGAATCCATTATTTATGTTATTATGCTGAGTGTTATTTAATAAAAATTAAGCTGTGTTTTTAATAATTAAATAAGAAATAATGGGGAACATATTAAAACAATTAAAATTTTATCAGTACAAAATGTAAAAATAAGTGAAATTTATTTCCTTAAAATAAATTAACTTACAGTTTCTCACCCGAAAATGAATTTTTTAAATAATGATAGTTTAAAGTTTTCAATATTTTTTTTAAATATATTAATTTTCCATTTTTCCCCAGGAAATTAAGTTTTCAAAACATAACAATAATCTTCAGAATATAATTTTCGAAAATAACCCCATTTCTCATTCGAAAATGAAATTTTTTAAATACTAATTAACAATTTAATAAAGTGAATTGACTTACCGTTTCCCATCAGGAAAATGAATCCAGTGATCATGAGCACAGGATGCAGGTTGAACTGCTTCTCCACATCCTCATTCCAAGCAAAGCCATTCCTGAAGTTGTACACCCACAGCAGTGATAGGATGAGTACTCCGAACAGAAGGATTTCAGTTAGGAAAACCAGGAAATAGAACAAACAAGACCAACCCCTGCTCATGTTGCCGCCTCCTCCGTAAACTGTGTGTGAACGACTGTGGAGAAGAGAGAAAGAAATTTTAACGTCTGATTCGGAACCTTAAGTCATATCGCTGACATTGGGACAAAGGACTGGAAGAAGCAGTCAGAAAGGAAAGTGGCTCAATGAACAAAGTCATCTACCTCCGTCAGAGACAATGCTCATAGATGAAGAAAAGCTACTTCGTAAGTGCAGTAACTTACCAAGGAATGTGACGAAAAATGACACAAACACTGGTGGCTGCACTTACGGATGGAAGAGGAAAATGAAGAGGTGATACTAAATGAAGTCTACGAGCCTACCTAACACAAAAATCTATAAATCTCTTCGTAGTTGAAGAGCAAAACTCTAGCGCTATCCTCTAAAACTGCAAGTAGCGTTAAATAAACTATAAACATGGTAAAATGAAAAAGACAGTACATAATCCAAATTACAACAGTTCTGGGGCCCAAGGGACTCCACCCCCCTTCTCTTCCAAAAATTCCAAAATAAAATTGGGATCTATGCTTTTCTTATGTGTTTTTTCACTGCTGATTTTCATCAAATGCCGCAGATGTGAAAAAAACATACAAACTAGATTTCGTGCACTCGGTAGAGCGCATACCTTCGCCGCCGTTATGACCCGTTCTCTCCCAAAATCTAAAAAACTGGTAAATGGATAGTTTCATGAAACACCAAGTTTCATGAAATATGGTTCAATAATTTTTGAGTTATTGAGTTATAAATGACATTGATCTTTGACCGGATCGCTCCCAAAATTATAACAGATGGTTCCTGGACATTGACCAATTGTACCATCAAATTTCGAACAATTTGGTAGAATACTTTTTGAGTTATAAATTGCCTTGACCTTGATCTTTGACCGGGTCACTACCAAAAGTCTACCAGCAGGTCACTGGACATGGACCAATCGTTTCACTAAATTTCAGGCAATTTGGTTGAACACTTTTTTAGTTAAGCGAATAACAAGATGATAAATAAATAAATAAATAAAAGACGGCTAAAATATTACCTTCCCGCATTCTGCGAAGGTAATCTTGTATCCCAATTTTGATATCTGCAGTTCTCCAGTTGATAAGTATTTTAAAATCTAAAATGGCTAATTTTATACAGTTCTGGTGAAGCAGGAATACGGAAAGTTGTAAATAATTTCTTAAATAAAATACATTTAATTTTTGCTTATAATTATTAGCTACATTACGGTGATACTACTACCTAAGCCCATTTCATAACAACAGGTAAAACGCCGCTTTTTAAACGCCCAGTTTAAACCTATTCAATTAATCACGGTTTAATGAATGAAGGCGGTCTTTAGGCCATATCGCTTATTTCAAAAGGAAATTAAATACAAGGAACATCGAAGAAGCAATCGGAAGGGAAAGTGGCTTCATAGTAAAATAAATTCGATTTATATTCACAACTGAAAGTGAAAATATTATTTTAGTTTTTAATTAAAAATATATAAGGAACACTAATTATAATTAATATTATATAGATATTCTTAATTTAAAAAATAATACACTTAATACGATTTTAAATCTTAAATAAAATAGGTGTCATGCATTATGTTTCAATACAGCTAACCTACCCCAACATATATTTATTTACAAAAAATATGCTGTTTATATTTTTATGGTAAATTGTTAAACAGCTGTTAGTATTGTTAACAATTTTCTCCTGTTAGAGTAAACTGTTGATACAATTAAGATAATACTTTGCTAGCTTTGTACAGTATGGTTTGAAAGTATTCTATAGTTTAAATCATTCATTTTAATACTTTAGTATGTAGATCATTATAGAATATTAAATGAAATTAGAAGTATAACATTTAAGTTAAATAGCATAGCTAACTTATAATTATATCATTAAATGTAAGATATTTATCAAACAATATATAAACATATGAAGGAAAATTCATTATTTCAAAAATGCATTTAATTTAGATATGCATTAAAATTTATTCAAAATTAAATATATATTAAAATTTATTTAAAATTTGATATGTATTAAAATTTATTCAAAACTGCATATGTATTGAAATTTGTTAAAATCTATATATATAAATTGAAAAATATTTTAATTAACATATGTATTGAAATATATTCAAATTTAGGTATGCATTAAAATTTATTAAATTTACATATGTATTAAAATTTATTTAAATTTACATAGTCTATGTATTAAGATTTATTAAAATTTACATATGTATTAAAATTTATTTAAACTTACATATGTATATAAATTTATATATGTATTAAAATGTATTTTAATTCATAATGCATTAAAATATAAAATCTTTAGAAGTAAAAATAATATATTATTAACTCCAATCAGAATATAGTTCTAATCTACATTTAATGCCGTAATAATTAATTAAAACACGGCATTCTTTTCTCTAAGTTAAGTCATGTGACCCATGAAAGCGCCTTTGTTTGTGACATCATACAGTGATCTAATACCTTGTAATTAACTATATTTAAAACTATATAATAAGGGCAGACTGTGATATAGTCTTTAAATCAGAGAATATACTTATATGAATTAATAAAAATCTAAAACTATAAGATTAATAAAATCATGATATAGTTGAAAGCAATTTACCTTAGTTATATTCTACCGTCTAAATATATTTAAAAGTTATTGATAACTAATTTCTAATTTTGACCTGAGACATCGATATTTTATTTGGTTTACGTGCAGATAAATGATTTTTAAGGACTAGCTTTTGACACCAAATGGACAAGTTTTTACATTCGGTCAAAGGGGGGGGGGGGGTACTCAGACGTTTTGATTAATTAGCTATGGACTCAGAAGACGAGTTACTTCAATTAGATTGGTGTGAGAGTGAAGAATAAAAGAGAAATAAGGGACGTACAGGAGTGAAGTAACAGTACCATATACCTATATTAAATACTCGATGAAAGTTTTAAATTTTAATAGTTCATCACTGAAAAATTCTATCAAAATATGAACCCCTAGATGACGGGCACTCGTAGAGCGCATACCTTCGTCACTGTTTATTAATGACCTTGATCATCCAATAATCCTTGTGTAATAAATGACCTTGACCTTTTACTCACCAATCGCCCCACCAAATTTCAGGCAATTTGGTTGAATAGATTTTGAGATATAAATGATCTTGACCTTTGACCCGATCGCTCCAAAAATTCTACAAAATAGTTACTGGACATTGATTAATCGTCCAACCAAATTTCAGGCAATTTAGTTGAATAATACTTTTTGAGTTATGCGAATAACACGAAGATAAATAAAATAATGCCGCCTAAAATATAATGTTCCGCAATCTGCGAAGGCGTTGAGACATATTTGTGGAGAGAGCACTAAGAAAAATAATAACTCTTTACTTAAATGGTATCCATGGTCCATGGATACAATAATTTTAATAATAATAATTGCATTTTATATGAAAACGAAATGCAAGTAGCTATTGCATAAAAAACTTAGTATTATATAAAATATAATTATTAATTGTTTTAACGATTTAACAACAGGTAGAGAAATGGGACAGACTTTTATGGTAGAAGGATTAAAAACAGGAATAGCAGTTTAACAGTTATATGGATTTTAAGGATTAACGAAAACAATAAGTTTAAATTGGATTAACAACATAACTAGGTAAAAAAACATGATGTCTATCTTTCAACGGTTATACTGAACAAACCGAATCGAATCTTTTTATTTATTTATTGAATAATTTATTTATTGCACTTTTTATTTGAGTTTTTTTATTAATTGAACTTTTTTTATTTATTTAAATTTTTATTTATGCTCCAAAGTGTTATTATAATATAGTCATCTAATATTGAGCAGATGTCCCATAATCTTCTATGGCCCCACCATATTTTCAGCATGGGTATGTGTTGCATGGGTTAAGGTTGCTTGGTATGGGTTGAGTAACTGTTAACTAAGTTAACAAACCAGTTCCTTGCGTGATACACACAACATATGTCTAGCCTGCGAAGAATTTGAACTCTGTCGATGTGATAGAAAATTATATACAATTAAATACTAATTATCTAAAAACAAAAGGTATAGAATAAAAATTAGTAATACAATAGTTATTTGTGAGTATCATTAGAAAATAATATAATTGATTTAAATGTATATAATCTAATTTATGGTTGAGTAAATATTTAGAATATTTCTTTTATTAATATATAAAGTGAAAATAGCGTATTAATATTGTTTCTATTACTGAGGTATTATCAAATATAATTTATAAAATTAAATCAGTTGCAATATGGAAGAACATGATATTTAAAAAAGAATATATTTTTTAAAAATGTTAAAAAAATACACTTGACATTTTTAGTTTAACATTGATATCGATATTTTATTTCGGATGATACACTGAAATTCTTTCCCAAGTTAATAAATTTTACATCACGTAATTAATATATACTTCCGTAAACTTTATCGTGAAATGAAAGATTTAAGAGACAGACAAGAAAATCAAATGATACAGTGTGAGAAAATTTATATTAAATATTATTTAATAATTGAAGCCTATTTCCTATTTTAATTAAGTGTGAATTTGTGTATAGAATTTCTGATTTTTTTAAAATAAAAAACTCAATTTAAATTAAAGTGAAAATTTGTTTGTTATTATTCACTATATATATAATAGTATAATTATTCAGGAGAAGAGAATTTAAAGTATAGCAGTAAATCACAAAATACACCTATAATTACTGTAATTATTTCAAGTAATATTTCAGTTCTATGCAGTCTAATATAGAGTAACAGCATATCGAATGTTTTATTTGTGATATAATATGAAAGAAATAAAATACTTTGTTTAAAAAGTATAAATTATAAATATATAGGAAATAAACGTGAAAGAAAATTAATGCAGCTTGAGATAAACATAATCTAAATAAATATCTAATGATTATTATAATCATGTAAATGATTGAGTGGAATAGTTCACAGATTATAATATATTAATCTAACCTCTAATTGGAATAACTATTAAAGGTGAAGGCTGCAAAATAAGGCTATGAAATTATCTGTATAGTAAATTAGGCCTAAAATTGTACATCCGTGATTCGAGTTTGCGGTAATAAATATTTTTATTATATTTGTACATTAAACTGATTTGACATAGAATAGAAAATTATATTCAAATTATTGATATAAAATCATATGAAAAAATAGGGGTAATCTAAAACAAGTTATATTCGATAAATAATAGAAATGAAAAATAAAGATAAATAAAAAATCAAGATGAAAAATTAAAATAAAGAATTCGATATATCAATATTTCTTTCAAAGTATAATTAAAAAAATATATTGATACACCATTTTACAATTTCGTCAAGAATAGATGGAATATATGTTTCCAATAACGCAAGTATGTACGCAGCAACTTTACGAACCTTTGCAAACTAAATCATTTACGCTCTACTGAGTGCAATTGTTTCCGGTTAAGTACGTGAACGCCCTGCGAAAACACACCTAAAAAACATAGAGGGTGAACACAGTTATGGTGGGGGTATGGGAGATTATCTGGGGAAATGTCAAAATTATCATTGGCCCCACTATGACATTTTGAATTTAAAAGGAAAGAGTTATTGGTGGACCACAGAAGATTATGTGTGGACCATAGAAGATTATGTGTCGACCATGGAAGATTCCGTGTGGATTATAGAAGATTAAGTGTAGACCATAGAAGATTATGTGTGGACCATAAAAGATTGCGTGTGGATCATAGAAGATTATGTGTGAACCATAGAATACTATGTGTGGATCATAGAAGATTATGTGTCGACCATAGAAGATTCCGTGTGGATTATAAAAGATTAAGTGTAGACCATAGAAGATTATGTGTGGACCATAAAAGATTGCGTGTGGATCATAGAAGATTATGTGTGAACCATAGAATACTATGTGTGGATCATAGAAGATTATGTGTGGACCACAGAAGATTATGTGTGAACCATACAATACTATGTGTGGATCATAGAAGATTATGTGTGGACCACAGAAGATTATGTGTGGACCATAGAAGATTATGTGTGGACCATAGAAGATTATGTGTGGACCATAGAAGATTATAATATATATGGTCCCCTCAAGATCTTCGATGACCCCCATAAATTTAATATCAACTGCGAAGATTACATACTTTATAATATAGAGATAGGATGTAATACTGGTAGAGAAATTATCCATAATTTTATATACGTAGTTGTAGCTGTACAACTCAATTATCTTATTTACCAGTTTTCTGCTGGAGGTTTGAAGGTGAGTGTAGTTTAATATTATTGTATGCATCTATCATTAATAATTTCAAGGTATTATTTTATTGAAAAAAGTAAGAAAATGTAAAAAATGTAAATACATATCTGAAGGAAACAAAACTTACTATGATAGTATTAACACAGATGAAAGAATGAATAAACATGTGTATACTGTTTGTGCAGTACGAGGTACAGTTTATACATCCCAGTTCACGTTATATATCACAATGCAGGGAGATAGCTAACATTAGTCAATTTAAATGATGATGCAGTCAATAACTGCATATATAGCATTCTCCAAAGATAAAGCAAAATGATGATGTATTGTTATACAAAAATGGGAATTGAAAAGGGAACATTTAATTCAAAATATTAAATAAAATATTGTAAAAAATTATTTCATTAAGTAACTCTTCCAAATCAATAAAATATAGGGTAAGTTTCGTATTACCGTACAGTTATGTATCACCGTACATCACATTCACTGGTGAATTAGTGAAAAAAATTCTATTTATGATAAGTGTTACAATAATTGATGTAAACACCCACTGTTACAAGTTCTATCAAACTGCCAGTATATTTATATTAAAAATGTAAGAAATTACATGAAAACAGGAAAAATGATACGTTTGTTTAATGGAGAATATTTGCTTCTTCTAAAATTAAATTAGATAATTAAATAAATAAAATTAATTCTAGTTTTTGAATATTATAACTTAGAGTGCTAATTTTTGAAGGCGTATTTCATATTATAAATTAGAATTCATGCATTTAAAAATAATCCAAATTCAAAATATGATAGAACGACATCTTCATTGCCAATTTAGAAAACAATTTAATTCAAAAAAATATTTATATAATTATGAATACATAATAAACAAATAATATATTCATAGTTTAAACACTCCTCAATTATTCGTACAGTTAATTTGTTTTGGAGCATAGGTAGTTTTATAGGCATCTCTGTTTAAGGATAAGGCTTTATAGTATAAGGTAACTCCCATAATTATGCACGAAAATGATGATTGAATGTGGAGGAGGGATGAGTACCTTCATATCCTTTAAAATAAAGAAAATAAGTATGAAATAAAATGCTTATGACAGTATAGTAAAGGAAATGTAATTGTTTATATTTTTCCGAATTACTAATAGAATTCTAAAAAGGACATTGAAAAATAAATAATTTAACCTTTCATTCAAAGTCAAATTTAAAGTTCAATAAAATTCATTTGAAGTTTAATAAAATAAAATTTGAAGTTTAATAAATTGAATTGAAGTTCAATAAATTGAATTGAAGTTTAAAAAGATAAAATTTGAAGTTTAATTAAATAAAATTTGAAGTTCAATAAATTGAATTGAAGTTTAAAAAGATAAAATTTGAAGTTCAATAAAATAAATTTGAAGTTCAATAAAATTGATATGAAGTTCAAAAAAATTATTTGAAGATTCGAAGTTAGGTAAAATAAAATTTGAAGTTTAAAAATATAATATTTAAAGCTCAATAAAATAAAAATGAATTTAAAGTTCAACAACAACAAAAATTTAAGTTCAAAATAATAAACACGATTTATCACATATCAATGCAACACATTTTGGGATATCCTAAGAAAAACAATTAGTTTAAATAGTCAGAGAAAAAGCACAGTTAATTATTTACCTCTTTTACCATATATATTACCTCTATTTAGAGGTATGACGTGACGGTCAGTGATGTCATAGCTGTAGTTTTAGGTGCAGTAACCAAACCATTTATTGGAGAGTTTAATTAATGCTACTAAATACAAATATTCTGCATGGTGAATTATTGCAACACAGGGTTAGTTACGAGTTATGGGACAGTTCCACATCTTCGAGAAAAATATCTATAACTAGTTATTATAAATTATATGTATATTATTTTCTAAAATGATCGAAAAAAAGCAACTGTTGGATAATTCGTAACTTACCCTATTTTAAATGTATATAGCAAATTATAAAAACATATTTCTATAACCCAAACTGAAAAAATCAGAAAGTTATGGTGGGGCCATAGAAGATTGAGAGAGAACCAATCTTCTATGGTTCCACCATTAACTTTCTCTTTAATAATAAATGAATTATTTGAATAAAATATCATTTATTTGTTAACAATTGTATGGCACCCACACCTCTGACGTCACACAGTTGCCAGATGTCGCCAGTGTAACCTGATAACCTTTGGTGATTCGCAACAGATGGCGCAACTGACGCCTCTTACAGTGACGCAATTAAGGGCGCATTGTGACGCATTTTGATGTTATGAATACGCCTACAGATATTGTATTTTAATGAATTTATTTCATTATCATTTTTTAAACATAAAATATTTTATATCAATTTATTTTTTATACCATTTTTATACATCGAACTATTTTTCAAATCAATTTATGTTATCAACTCTTTTTTTAAATCACATAAAACAAATAGTTTTAAAATAGCAATTAAAATAACAGATATTTAACCTATTTAACTTCAAATTTTTTAATGACGTTAAAAATTAAATTTAAAATCAAAATTATGTATGCAATAACCCAATGCATTTTCCAGTGGGTGTGCATTCTCCTGCATGTTCACAGGTGATATAGAGTCTATACCTGCAATGTTAAAGGTTAACAGATCAAACGAACTGTTATATATAGACAGGTAGGTATGAGCGCTATATGGAGGTATAGCAGACAACAAGTCATACACAAATATAACTAAATATATACAAGACATATAATTTATGCATGGGTAGTTAATATATATAAATTAGAATGAACCATTACAGCATGAAATCATGTGATGTAGCTATAGAAAGAAAAAATAGCTAATATATGAATTATGAATAAAATTGTTCATAAATTAGCAATAATCTGACTATCAACCATTTCTCTAAAATAATTATTGAAAATGGTTTAACAGATGAAATTATTTCCTGTTCGATAAATATATGAGAAAAAAATAACGCCAAAACAATGGTGGGAAAGACAACAACAATTAACAGATTATCAGGTCTGTCTTCCTCACGTAGAACACCCCCCGCCCCCTCTCCCCCTTTCAATCCCGCTGACCGTGACATTTCGTGAGGACACAGTCGTATCGATGATACAGGCCGCAGGCGTATCACTGATACAGGCGTATCAATGATACCTATATAAATACTATGCTTATTGTATCTATTGTGAATAAAGCTTATTCGGTATTAGTGAAGTGTTACCCAGATAAAATTTATGGTGGGTTCATAGAAGATTAATGCCCTCCTCCCACCATAAAGTTCCGTCTACTAAGAATAGGAATATGAAACCTATGCAGCAAGTTTTCAATAATTATTGCACCACGATTTCATTACAAGTTAAAACAAACACGTTTTAACAAGCTAATTTAAAATTAATTACACATAAGTTTAACAAGTTAAACTTACATATAGCAACAAGTTAATGTAAAACATCATATACATGTTAATTACACTCATACATGTTAATAACACTCATACATGTTAATAACACTCATACATGGTTATTATACTGTAAATGTTAACCATACTATAATACATGTTGAATTGTTAATTATACTGTAAAAATAATTACACTCAAGATAAATACATCAGTCAATACAATAATTAACATAATTTTGGCGATTCATTAAAATTCATTGATTTGATATTATAATCTCGAGAATAATTGCTACGAATTTCTTAAGCTAGTATAGTATATTTCTAATTTCATTGTCCATTTTAAATATAAATGATAAAGAAACATTTCATGTAGCGTTGATGATAAACTGAGTGATGATAAAAAATGGAGAAAGAGTCATTTCAAACATGTAAAAAAAAATGGAAATTTTATCCTGGAATATTTAATATAAAATAAATACGTTATAAATTGAGCATTAAATATTTTGAATAATAGTTACATAAATTATATCAAATATATAATGTATTTTAATAAAACGTGAAAACCGGGACAGAGCATATTTATACTAATTTACAAGGTTAAAGATATTTATATAGAAACATAATGACCAGTCTTTAAATTACTACACAACATATACTGATTATTATAAGATATAGCATTTCCCATTTAGCGAGACACGTTACGTATTCAGGAAGTGATTCTTGCTATTAATTTATAAACAATTAATGCTGTCCTATGTTTTTAGCTTAAATACTGTAAATATTTACTGTAATATTATAAAATATATAGAGCACATAGGTATTTATTGTTGTATTCAGTTTGTTTGTTCAACATCATCTTGTTGAACATTTTCATTGAATTTGTAAAAAGGAATTTCATTATTATTGATAAATATATACTAGAGTTTAGTTTGCAATATAATGGATTAATTCAAAATAAATAACTTTCTATCATCAATCGAAAAATACAAATATCATTATAATATAAAAATATGCTAGAATAAAATAATAAAATGAAGGTTATATACTTTTCTGTTAACATATTATTGAAGATTTGTTTTAATTTTTTAAATATTTTTAATATAGCATATCTTTAACAGTTATATCCATTTAATAAATAAAAAACAACTAGAGATTATGCGGGTTAAGTAGACTGCTCTTACAGTTGGCTATTGTCGCTTTGAACATTGCCAAATCAATCACTCTAAAATTACTGCTCTATTTGATAACTTTAATTTAGTAGAGGGTTTAACGTCTGCTTCAGAAACAAAGGCTATATCGCGACGTCAAAAGGAAATTAAGTACAAGGAGCTCTAAAAAGCAGTCAGAAAGGAATTTGGCTACGTGAACAAAGTCACCTACCACCAGTTTAAATACCTATTTAAATTTAATGCGAATTATTAAACGAGGTAAATAACTTAAAGATTCAGTCAACCCAATTATCATATCTAATTATATAGCTGTAATCGATAGGTAAATATTTTTTATGCGTTCATATGAATGATATATACACTTTATAATTAAAAAATACAGTATTTTGTTGACGAATTGTCTGAGGAGGAAATGTCCTAGGCCCCAGAATTATATATTTATACTATTGCTATTTATAAACTAGTATATCAGTAACAAATAATACGTATATATGTGTATTTAATTCTTATATGCACTGGATAATAAGTCATTGAATATTACTGAGTCAACTTAGTAACCGCATAATAAATGTACAATAACAGAGAGAAAGCTATCCCGATGATTTGCTGTTTCTGAGTTAAGATGTATGAACGTTATGCCTAACAGATATAATAGAATATTATTATTACATAACGAGAGAAAGAGAAATTATACCCCCAGCTCCCTGTAATATATAATTACATTAATTAACATATTAGTTATATATAATTACTACTTATCATTCTTAATGATGCTGTAATAATAGACTCGATATTTTCACTATTTGAGGTGTAACTATCATAAAGTTTCTTTGAATAAAATAGATATGTATCTACCACTGATTATTATATGCATTATATAACACTATGTAGCTATATAAGTTATATTAGAGGAGGTCTAATTGTTAATAATTATGTTTTTAACATGATCAATGAGGGTAGGTACTATATGTTTATACAGTAAATAAATAAGTTAAAGACGTTGCTGCAGAAGTAAATTCATATAACATGGATATTTTAGGCTGGGGTTTACAATACATAATGTAATTAATATGGTTGACAGTATACATATATGATATAAATATATAAACATACATACACAAATAAATAAATCACAAGTTATAACTTCAATGGAATAAAATAATGATAAATTACACAGACATTACAAGATTCAACACTGACATTTTAGTTTATGGTTACTTATTTACATATGTATCACTTCGTACCTATAAGGGATGATACAACTGATGCAGTCACTGCAATGTCTCAAGATGCACTGAAAGGGTCTATTGATGCAGCAGTGACCCACAGTGAGGCTAATTAAATGATGCATTGCTGCGTACAATGATGTCACTGCTACCTAACTATATATATACAGGGAAACCCACAGAAATATGTACCCAATTTAGAATTAATATGAATGTTGGTAGTACAATGGATACAAGTAATAATATATCATTCTTTCTTCTACTTGAACTCTAATTTCTGTTTATTTAAGAGGTTATTTAAACTCAACGTTGAAGGTTTTTTCAGGTTTCAAGCTTTTATTGTCAGGTCCAGATTTTTCATCTTCTCCTGATGATGAATAGATATCTTACTATTCGATAGCTTGAAATATGAAAAAACCTTTAAGATTTTTAAAAATATTATGTAATTTAATTTGATGATTAATATAATAATTGTTCAAAATTTAGCATCAGTGTTTTGTTTCAATGGAAATGAACTAATTTTATCAGAGATTTGACGTCTGTGAAATGAACTAAAGTTTCAGGCAATTAAATATAAAATCAATGGAGTTCATTGAAACATCTCTCTTTCACTGAATAGAGATTAGTAAACTGTGAATATAGATTTATTCCATTTAAAAAATTCTATTCCTTTCATTCAATCAATATCCTAGTTATCGGACGGTTCCACATTTTCGAACACGTGGGAAAAATATATATAATTATTTTTTATTTCTATTGGAAAAAGGGATACCAACTAAAATAGTCAGTCAAACAATATTTTTTTACGTGTACGAAAAAGTGAAACCGTCCGATAACTCGAAAGCTACCCTCTATATAATATACCTATAGGTATCCAATTTAGTTTATCCAATCAGAGTGTTTGGATTCTCTGCCAAGTTTGGATAATAGAGAGGACACTGACCGATAAAACGCTGATGTTGTGAAAAAAGTTAGCAAGAAATGCACGCACAAAATAATTCAAACAGTTAGTTAAAAAAAAAAAACAATTTGGACCTATATATTGTTTAACCATTTGCCAACAGTTTAAATGACTAAATATGATCATTAACACGATAAAGAGTTAACAACATTGGAAAATTTACTTAAAATGCTCATACAGTATATAGGTAATTATACACGATTCACCCTATATAAAACAGTGAGAAAAAAGAACTATATAAAATCTATATATATTAATTCTTACACCAATAATAAATAAATAGACTTGGAAGCAACTATTGTAATTTATTAGTGTTATATAATAGGTATAAATGAATAAGCAAATTGTATGGTAAATGTTATTAATAAATTAATTACAATATTAAAAAAAATAAAGAATAAAAATAAGAAAAAAATAGTGATATTTAATAAAATAAATTTATATTATAAATTTAAATTAATTCTCTATAAATTATTCCACATAGATCAGTGATGTTTTTATTTAGTTAATTAAGTACCGTATCTACTACAGTAATCCTAGAGAGTCAATATCATACCAATACGTGGCGACTCTAGACTCATTTCTAGAGAAAGTTACACACAAACACACGAACGTACAGTGTACAGACATTGAAAAAAATAAAGGTACTTTAGTTTACATTTCATAACTAATTCATATGAACAATTTTAATATTGAAAAATATTATTTATCCGTCAAAAAAAATTATTATTCTTGAAATTAGTTATAGTTATCTAGATTACTAAATGTCAATATTTGAAGATATTAAATCAGATTTTGAAGATGCTCTTCCACATTTAAAACAATAATCAAGCAAATCAGTGAGGTACTGATGTTGTTATAGGTGAAATGATCAGGAATAGAAGATACAATCATGCCCTAGGTATAGAGCTAGTATTCGTCTCAACTAAAAATAGTTATTGTAATATGTACAGTATAAGTATGATTTAAAAGAATCAATTTGGCAGATAATCTTAGTATCAATTTTATAACTAAATAAATAAAATAATGTAACAAAGAAGGAATAACACAGAACATATTAAGTAAATTACATACAATATGTACCCCTAAAATAGAAGTTGAACAATAAAAAGTCTACAGGAACATGTATTTCTTTGGTAGATAGTATATACAGTTATATAAACAGTGAGAACAAATATTGGTATAAGAACGTATCTGTTAACTAGGAAACCAATTTAAAACTTAACTGTCTTTAATCTCCTCCCACAGAAAGAATAACATTATTTAAAAATAAATTTTGACGTTAATTTCTATTTAAAAAACACTAATTAAAGAAATATAATAGGGTGAGTTACGAATTATCGGTCAGTTCCACATTTTCGGTCATATAAGAAAAAACGATATAATAATAATTATTTAACTATTATATAGTTTTTTCTTCTATGACCCAAGATGTGAAACTGACCGATAATTCGTAACTTACCCTACACCTTGTTTCAAAATAAATTAAGTGATTGCGAAACTAATTCTTTCTGTTGAGTATAATTATTTATTTAAAATAATGTACAATTTCTAAGGAAAACAAGCGTGAAGAGAATATTTTAAGTCAAATGAAGAGAGTTGTTTTAAAATGAATTATTCATACACGTACAAAATAATAAGAAAAATGGTATCACAAATCAATGTGCGGAGAGAAATTTCACAGAAAGAAAGAAATACGGGAGAGAATGGAAGAAACTATGAGCATATTTTCAGGGTAGAAAGTTCACCCCAAATGAAGAATGTGAAATGGAAAACAGTAATACGGAAACATTAAGAAAATACAATTCAGTGGGTGATAATAAAAGACGGCATTTCATCATATGGTGGGAAATGGAAAAAATTTAATGAAAAGATTTTATTTAACAGAAGTAAAAGATATGGAAAAAACAAAATTAAAGATATAAATTAAAAAAAGATAAGCTATATTAAAATGAGATATAAATTTAAAAAATATTAAAAACAAAATATACATCTGCCTCAAATTATAAAAGATAAAATATGCAATTCAAACATAATTTTTTTAATCATTAAAAACAATAGTATTCATACATATTGCCAAAAGATATCCAGACAAATTTTCATAACAAATAATCTAGAAACCAAGAATTTACTGAGCCTTTTTCTGAAGCCTTCGTAAAATATAAATTAAAGAGAAAACCATTTACCAAATCTTGCAAAGCATCAAACCGCATGCAATCTAGAGAGAGAAAGTCAGAGAAAACAACGATATAGGCAATAGCAACTATTCTTTTTTTTGTGTTAGTAACTATTTTTTTTCTATTTGTGTAAGAGTGATTAGCAAACACTGTGTGAACTGTACCTTGAACGATTAACTCACTTGTTGGGAAAAAACGTGTGCAGTGGAACGGTATCAATACACTAAAGTTATACAATATTGTGATTGCATGTATAAAATGGAGATAAAGTACGAGTAAATTGATTCTACCTCAAATTATCTAAAATTGAATTACAAATAATTTGTGTGTAATAATACAGATTTAAAGTACATGTCCATAAAGCGGAAAACTGTAGATAGAATTTATTTTTAATTTTATCAAGAAAAAGATTTTGCATCGTTCAAAATATAAAAAAATGATATGAAAATTAAATGAGAAAATACTCCTTATTAAAATATTCGTATAGATATATGTACTGTCAAAGAAAAGTGTATTCGTATTGATTTTTATGACTGCTTAATAATTTCACATTTCCAAAAAGAAACTTTACTAATTGTAATGCTTGTAGATATTTTAAAATTGGTCTGGGTACACGACTACAAATCAGTAAGATTTGAAAATAATAGGATATTAGAAAACCGTGATTTGTGAAATTAGCATCATGCAGTGACACTTTTCTATGATTATAAATATAAAATAAAATGTCTATTTAATTTCATCTTTTACAACATTAAATGCATATTTTCGAGTAAATTTGACTGAAATTTCTCAGTATACAATATATATACATATGTGTAGTTTTTTTTTTGTGTGGTATGGTATTTGAATGTAATAGCTTTTAAAGTTTACACAAACAATGTAGTTGAACTTACAACGTGAACTGACCTAGGTAATAATCAAATGTTTTTCGCTCTAAAAAAATTACTATTGTAAAATAATAATTTTGAAAATAATACGCTTAAAAATAAATAACTGATTTCAACAGAAGATTATTTCTTTTACTCTAAAACTGACTTCAATTAAACTCTTTTTCGTCATTTTAAACATCAGAAAAATTAGAAATAAAATTATTTTATTTTGGAATAATTATCAAAAAATCAAACTGCATCAAATAAAAAAATATTAAACTGTACATTGCTGATATATTAATTAATACATTCAATAATATCAGTACATATACATATATTAACATATAATGATATCATACGCATGTATTATATGAGTGTGGGCGTATGCATGTTATGATGCATACAATAATGCTTTATATATGTAACTGTATAGTACTTGAAAGAGAAAAATTAACTATGCAATTTATAGAAGTTCAAGGTTTATATATTGTTTTGTTTTACACTGAAACATGAAGTGTGATTAGAAGTATAAGTAATGGAGATGATGTTTTAATTATACGTATAGTATAGTTTATACAACATAACATAACTAAATTAATAATAGAATATAGTAAGGAAATATCGTGGAATAAATAAACAGTCAAATAAACTATATACGTAGAAAAAAAGTATAATTAAATTTAGATACAATCCTCTATAGAGAACTCCTCTATAGTGAATGTAGAGTCATGAGTAAGGAAGTAGCCTCTATAATGAACAAAATTTCTTCAATCAGCCATAAAATGGTCATTAGTTTATTAAAACTTATGGCCATTTAAAGAAAATTTGTTCACTATACAGGCTAGTTTCTTACTCAGGACTCTACATTCACTATAGAGGATTTCATTAAAGAGGAATTCTATTGTGGTACAATTTAGTGAAATTTAATTAAATCAACTACAGCAGAGAAATACAAGGGACACGATGCCATGGCAATGTCACCACGGTGCCCCAGGGGACGATAACCCATCCCCAGCTGGACTGTTGTACTTTTTAGGTTATAATGATGTTCTATTAAAGGCCGTGTGTAATAGAATAGCTCTAGGCAATGAACACCCCACTGGTGTACTTACCCGTTAAAAATAACGGGGTCTCAATTAAGAGTAGTGTAATTTGACGGGTTATTAGGCATATTGATTAATTGATTAATGATTATATTATACTGCAGTGTTTGAATTTGTATTAATGACAGAGGTTGCTTATATTATTTGCTTCACTTATTTTATAAAATAATTAATTTCTAAATTAAATGCTTAATTACTCGAGTTATATATACCATGATCATCACTATTTATGAATGAATCATGTTTTCATTGCACCAAAATTGTTGGTATGTCTAGCAGAAATACATATAAATGAATACACATATCTAACTACAATACTTACTTGCATATGCCTCATTAGAGTTCAATTAATATTTAATTAGGAATTAGGATATAGACATAATTTAGATCTTATTTCTTCAGTGTACAAACATACAAACAAACAAATAAGACTAACAGAGCTTTATGTAAGTATATGGATAAATGTAGATAAATTGTATCAATCTATGAAGAAAGTAACTGAATGGAGTATATAAGATATATGTATAACTGAGTAACTTTAGTTCATAGAGAATAGCTTCAAATAATAGAAAAGTGTTACAGGCAACAAAAATACATTATAAATACACAACAGTCATTATTATAGTAGAAATGAGGGTTTAATGAGGTAAAACCTCAGGTTAGTAACCTTTCTAATATAAATGGTTGAACATTCCTAGTTAATATGGTTAAACATTTCTAGTTTAAATGGTTAAAAAAATTAGGGTTGATGTTTGATTACTACGTAGCTACTGTATCCAAGGTTCATAGACTATAACAGGTTAAACGAATAGAAATAGTACGAAATGTTACTAAGAGCTGAGCCTACAAATTCTTTATATGAAAACCTATGAAACCTATGTTACAAATAATTGACATTTTACATTGTTTATTTCTTTTTTTATTATTGCAATATTAGGTTTGTTCTTATTTTAGGCTTTTAGCTACAGTAATTAAAGCGGATTAAAATGTTGACCAGAGCCCATTAATCAACGGACAACGACGTGAATAGTAGTTAGCTTTTTGTTCTTTTAACAGTGGTAATAACCATTTCTTTGAAATATTTTTTATACCATTCGATAGATTATTAAATTCTAAAGAATTCTATTCTGACTCACGCCCGAGTTTAATCTATCGTATATTCAAGAAGAAAGACAGAAATTGTTCCTTCCATTGCTAATTGTCGTAGTGAATAGCAGTTAGTTTTTGTTGGTTTTACAGTGATAATAACCATTTCATTGAAATATTTTTTATACCATTCGATAGATTATTAAATTCTAAAGAATTCTATTCTGACTCACGCGCAAGTTTAATCTACCGTTTAAGAGATATTCAAGAAGAAAGACAGAAAATGTTGTTTTCTCAATGGCAATTTTTTCCCCATACGTTTAACCTGTTATAGTCTATGAACCTTGACTGTATCTATTACACCGTGTATCCATATCATCCTCATATGAACTAGGATACCTCTTTTTAACGTATCATCCTCCTAGGATACCTACATTTAGCGTAATGTATCCATTATACCGCGTAACCACATCGTACTCCTATATAGGATACATATAGCGTAGGTACTGCATCCATTATACCGCGAAATTCAGGGCAGGGAAGCTGACAATCAATAGGTTGGCTCCGACTCCTGCTCCGGAGTTAAATAGAATGTAAATGAAGGATCTGGCTCCAGCTTTGGAGCCACTATGTTAAAAACTTAAAGTTCTGGCTCCTGCTCCACAGTTATCAATTGAATTAAAATTAATTCTAACGTAAAAAATTTGAATTTCAAAGTTCATCTAACAAATGAATAATATGATTATCAATTATTCACAACTGCTGCGTATCCACATTATGCCCTAGGATACACATAGCGTACTGTATCCATTATATTACGCATCCAAATTATACCCCTAGGATACACATAGCGTGATGCATCCCTCCTCCCTGCCATTGTGTTAAGTGAATGCAATTGACATGCAAGTGCATCCACTAGTGCATAATGTATACCTATGTCTTCTAACTAATTTACCAATGTGAATAACGTGTGTAAATGAAGAACACTAACAGTTACGACTTTTGGTTAATAAAAGAATTAAGAAACTTTTACAAACTTAGGGTAAGTTACGAATTATTGATCAGTTTCATATCATCGGTCATATAAGATAAAAACTATATATATATTATAATTGAATTCTTAATTATATTGGTTACCATGATACCTGCAGGTATTATGGTAAACAAATAATATTAATTATAATATTGTTTTTCTTATAAGACCGAAGATGTGAAACCGACCGATAATTCGTAACTTACCCTACTTGAAAAAAAAAACAGTTTATGTTGAAATTATTCACAAAGTGAATTGGGTTCAGAAAAGTCAAGTTCCTAATCAATGGAAACATTTGTGAATAATAAAATATCCAAATTAGATAAATATGTTAAAATAAATTAAAAGCATATACATTTTCTTTTTATAACTTGAAATATCGAACTTTTAACCATTGTCTGTTAATAAATGCATATTATTGTACCTCATTATTATATATCTAACGCTTTCAAATCCTGATACGTACTATCTTTAAAATTTACATACGTACATTAAACACATTGTTGGTAATATACTAAATCATATATTCATGCTTTCTTTTATTCATATTTAATGTGCCTGCAATATTTATCTTTTAACCAATAGTAAATTAACTAAATTGAACTGAATTAATATTAATGGCAACCTATTTAATTTAGGTCATTATTATGTAGGTAAGTAAATTATTACTCGTTTTTTGACTTCTTTATGCATTTTACGTCAGAATTTTAATGGCTGATACTACTTTAATTCATACAAAATTTAAAATAGGTATAACTAATTAGATATGTAGAGAAAGTTACGAATTATCGGCAATTTTCCCATCTTCGGTCATACCTATAAGGAAAAACTATATACCTAATAATTATTAGGTACCTATATCGTTTTTTGTGATCGTAGATGTGAAATTGGTCGACAATTCGTAACCTAGGTACCCTCCATAGCTTGATAGCTAGGTAGTAGCTACCAAAGTAACAACATACCTTGGTATAGTTAACTAGTTTTGACATGTTGTTAGGATATTATAATTGAATATGTGACGGTAAGAGTATGTATAGCAGACTTGAATATACAATTGGCTTTGACTCCACTCCGAACATGAATTTTAAGTCAAATTATCCAGTACTGCAATTGCTGCCCTCCAGCCAAACCCGCATAACTGGTAATGTGGGTAGGTTCCTAGATACCTAGTTAGGTACGTCATCAAAAAGATCTAGAACAAAAACAATGGATAAAAATACACACAAGTCAATCCTCACCCCATTTATTGTTGTCACCTGAGTTGTTATTTTAATCCCTTACGATTGGCAATAACAAAATATGTTCACATTTAAGGAGAGCACAGCGAAACACGACCTCTCACCACAAAGTCTAATTACACATTAAATTCGCAGAAAGTGGTCAACAGTGAACACACGAAATAAACATGGTAGTGACAATAGAGATATTTTGTGTGCGTGACGTCATCTTAACAACACTTTAAATTCAAATTCAGATCAAAATATTTGTGTAAAGTTATGAAAACCGTTCAATTATTATTATTTTATGAAAATTGTACGAATGTATTAAGTTTTTCAAGCTGCTAAATTCCTAATTTACTATTTAATGTGTTGCCCTAGTGACGTTTAAAATGCACTCTATAATCAACTGTCATGACTTTCTGTATAGGTACTGTGGGTCAACTACCTAAATCTCAATAAATAAAATTGACAGAATACCTAGGTATTCTGTCAATTGTAATTTCTTCATTAAATTACAATAGTTTAAATATGAAGGGAAAATATTAATTAATTCTAATACATTAATATACCTGATATTTAAATTTCACTAAACAAAAAGTTTCCTTATTTAAATCATTCCGTTCTACTCTCACTCAATTGAAAAACTCTTTCATATTTTACAATACATACCTATAGCACGTATGACATCAAGTGCCAACATATATTTAGCTTCTGTCACAACCTAGGATATCATTTCACATGTGAGGCACGTTGTACTGATAATTATTTCAGGATTGATTGAAGGCTTCCAAACAATTTATGGGTTACTTTTCAATTATGTGAGCGGCAACACAACCAGGATAATGACTTGCATGTATCTAATTCGTATATTGCAAGACGGAATGTACATTTTCTTAGACTGGAACACATTTCGCTAGATTCTCTATATACTCACTTGCATTACACATAGGAAGATAAATAATAGCACTGGATATAGAAAAAAGTAATTGAAACCAGTTTCATGGATTTTTATTAGATGAATAGCTACCTAATTGATTCTAGATTTTTAGAATTTCTTCACAAAAATAATATGATTAAGTTAAACTGAAATTAAGCATATATTACACTTCTGTTTTTTTCTTAAGTAATGTAGTTAATATATTGTAGAAAAAAATATAGGTTTTAGCTACAGTTATTATTAATAAGGACAGTAAATCAGTAATAAAAAAACAGCTTGAAATAAATTTAATATAAAAATATTTACAGGAGCACATATACGATTAATTAGATAGAGAAAATTAAATGAAATTAGAAGACTACTGTAGATTTGATCATAGAAGTCTGGTTTGGCATAATTAAACATAAAGACAATATAAATATACATAACTTACACTGATCCTATCATAAATATGCCTCCATGAATGTCAATGGATTTATTAGAGAGAAAACAAATCTACACATTAACAAAAAATATTATCATTGAAGTTACAGAAATAAGACTTAAAGATGGATGATTAAATTTTCATTGATTCAACAGATACCTTTTACCATATAGCTACCATAAAAGTTTGTCAGGTTTACACTAACTAGTGACTTATGACACGGCTAACTAGTGACATATGACTTGGCTAACTAGTGACATATGACTTGGCTAACTAGTGACATATGACACTGCTAACCAGTGACATATGACACGGCTAACCAGTGACATATGACACGGCTAACTAGTGACATATGACACGGCTAACCAGTGACATATGACACGGCTAACCAGTGACATATGACACGGCTAACCAGTGACATATGACACGGCTAACTAGTGACATATGACACGGCTAACTAGTGACATATGACACGGCTAACTAGTGACATATGACACGGCTAACTAGTGACATATGACACGGCTAACTAGTGACATATGACACGGCTAACTAGTGACATATGACACGGCTAACTAGTGACATATGACACGGCTAACTAGTGACATATGACACGGCTAACTAGTGACATATGACACTGCTAACTAGTGACATATGACACGGCTAACTAGTGACATATGACACGGCTAACCAGTGACATATGACACGGCTAACTAGTGACATATGACACGGCTAACTAGTGACATATGACACTGCTAACTAGTGACATATGACACGGCTAACTAGTGACATATGACACGGCTAACTAGTGACATATGACACGGCTAACTAGTGACATATGACACGGCTAACTAGTGACATATGACACGGCTAACTAGTGACATATGACACTGCTAACTAGTGACATATGACACTGCTAACTAGTGACATATGACACTGCTAACTAGTGACATATGACACTGCTAACTAGTGACATATGACACGGCTAACTAGTGACATATGACACGGCTAACTAGTGACATATGACACGGCTAACTAGTGACATATGACACGGCTAACTAGTGACATATGACACGGCAAACCAGTGACATATGACACGGCTAACTAGTGACAGCCTTGACCATGGCATGGAAGGTTTTTATGTCATTTTTGAGCACTGAAGTGACTTCACTGATGCCATCCTGTTGCCAGGCTAGGAACTCTTTAATATCTGCCTCAGTCTCTGGACGCATGCGCACTGGCTCCACAGCCCCACCATTGGGGTACCCATTGCCCCCCTTGGCACTCATGTGGGATAGAAGCTCATTCAGTTTACCCTGAGAAAGTATACGATAATTAAATAAATGATATAACAACAGGCTATTATCTAATTCACACCTCAAATTTAACTAACGGCTGCTTTTATATTTTCTTGATGATTAGGAAAAAGTTAAGATTATTTATTTAGGTTTTATTTAATAAATTATATTATAAATATACTTCATAGGTAGCTACATGATTGCTGTTACTACTACTCCTACACCAATGTTTTATCACAGAGTGAAGTCAGAGATATTTTTAAAGGATCCAACACTATTAATGAAAAGCATAAAATATAGAGTAGCTAAGTGATTAATCAAGAATTGATGAGTAAAGAATCTATCATCCAATAGAACCTTTAAAACGCTTTAAATGTGGCTCTGAACCACATTAGACTATTTTTCCATTAAGTCTACAGTTAAATATTAGTTAAAGTTAAACACATTACCATAAAAGAACAGTCAGTCACTTAGTTAATTGCCTCACCATATACTGTGTGGGTGCCATTAGTTGTGACTGTAGAGTCTCAAGGCGTAGCCTCAGTTGCTCCTCTCCCCCGTCAATAGGCACACCTCTCTTGCGACTGCACTCCTGCTTCACAACCTGAAACAAGGGACAAAGTGAGAAAGACTTCTTAGTAATATTTAGTAATAATATGGATGAATTTTTAGGAGTTTAATTAGAATATTCTGAAATAGATCAGAATAACAGAATATGTTGTGATTAATAATTTAGTAAGGGTTAACGTCTACTACTGAACAAAAGGCCATATTGCTGGCGTTAAAAGAAGATAAAATACAAGAGACTAGAAGAAGCAGTCAGAAAGGAATGTGGCTCCATGAACAAAATCCCTTACCACCGTCAAAGACGTTATTTTAAGAAATACAAACATGAGAGAATATATTTCAAGTAATTTCTCACCAATTGCATGACTCTGTGTGCCATCTGCCGTTGTTTCCTATTACTCTCCTTCAATTGGTCCAGTAGCTTAGCCTGTCTGTGCTGTATGGTGCATATGTCCTCTGCTACTTTGTCTAGCTGCCCCTGTAGCAGACCACTCTCAGTCTCCTGTGCTCTGAAGAAGAGGAACAAAATTTTGTTGTTTCATTTTTACCCTTATAGATTCAGGAATCCCTTGAAATCATGAGAATTTAAATAATAACATATTTAAGAATAAAACGAAACCCCTGTGAGAATGCCATTTGGCTACTTGATGAGATAACAATTGATTAGCAACTGTAAATGGGAATGATGAAAATTGAAAAAGTAAAGAAAGAGAAAATAAAATTAAAAACCTGGATAATAAAATATTATTTACAACTTCCACTCATTAAATAAAACACAGTAAATATTATTTACACCCTCACTCACAAATAAATATAGTAGCTAAATAATATTTACACCCTCACTCACTAAATAAACAGTTTAGTAAATATTATTTATAGTAGATAAATATTATTTACAGTTTCACTCACTTGAATCTAGCCTGTAGTTCCCTGAAACCCACCAAAGGCACGGGCAAGTATTTGCTAGGGTCAGGATTGGCCCGTTTCCCCTGCTCCCAAATGACAGGATCTATTCCTCTAGGTGGTTTTTCTAGGTACTCTTTGAGTTGTGAGTCTGACAGAGCTACTAAGGGAGTGGCGTGCTCTATACACAGGTTGCACACACTCTGCTTATTCTGATCTCCTTTAAGGTGGTTGTAGACGTCCATTGTGTTCGCTTTCTTGGTTTCTCCATTAGGGTTTCTCGTTTGGACGTAATAACATAGTCTGGTTTTGTCGTCTCCAGGACCTGGTTTCACATATTCAACACAAACCTGATGGAAAAAATAAATTCAGTGGAAGTTAGGTTATCATGACCAGAAATATATATAAAAAGGTATTGATTTGTGAAATTTTCATTTGGGATTTAATATCATTTGTATAATAATTACGGTAATACTCATGAGTTATGAAGGACCTGAGTTATGAAGCACTCTAGTAATGAAGGACCTGAATTATCAAATGCACCCGAGTTACGAAGTATTTTATTTCTAAGTTTAAATTATAGACCTAACAATATACCTAAAGAATTGTCTCATAGTTATCCCTCCATAACGATCGTTTTCTCCAATATTTTAATCTTAGAATTGGAAAACTATCAGTGCCCCAGAGATATGGCTCTGAGTTATGAAGGAACTAAAACTTCATAATTCAGAAGCTTCACTGTAGCTACTAGTAAATCCTGTTTTAATGGGAAAAATTTCTTTAAAGACAAAAACGATAGAAAAAAAAGACTGGCTCAACCAATACCATAATTATTACCGATACTGGTATTGGTAATCTCCGATACAAATATAGTTACACCGTTACTAACAACAATACCTAAAAAATGGCCGAATTAACAAGTAGCTAGCTACTGATAGTATCAGCACATCACAAAAAAGACTATAGCTAGTTCACCAAATGAATACCTGTACATTCCCACCGTATATTTTACACAGTTCTGCCACCAGTCCAGACTGCTGCTCTCTCACTACTGCAACTTTCTTGCTGATGACCAGTTCCACTAGTCCCTCCTCTGGAGTGAAACTAGGCATTTTGATGTAACCCACTGCCTTGAAGCGGCAAAACTCATTGTCTGGTGTGAACTCAACTGGGGGCAGATCAGGCGAGTAGAAACCTGAGGAATGGGATTAATAGATATATTTTACAAATATCAATGAATTGTAATACATCATGATGCAATGTGAAATTAGAAGTGTAATACTATTATTTCAATTTCCACAATTTACAAAATATTTGAGGCCTTTTGATTTCAATTTCAAGGTCTTCATCTCAAATAGAAACTTAAATAATCAGTTTTCATCAATATCTACCCACCAGTCAAAATCACTAGAATTTTTCAAATTTAGGGGAAACAATAAATTGATTTATATTGTTAATCAATGGAAAAATAGTCTTAAAAAATGATTTAAAGACTAGAACTCAAAGATGCAAGTCCAAGAAATGGTCACCTTTGCCAGTTCCCCAAACAGCTTGCAGTTGGTTCCACTTCTTCAGCACCTCATCTCTCTCATCACCAAAGTAGGCAGGGGCACACACCGACAGGTACAGTGCTACACTCGGGCATATATTGGATTGTTGTTGCTGTAGTTGTTGTTGTTGTTGAGGCTGACCTAGAGAAAAAGAAAGTTGAAAATTTGTCCTCACCAATAGCCTAGTAACTAGTTCTATATCACAGATCATTTTTTCATGCCGTAACAACAATGGAGTATGAAAAAACGCCCAATCTAAGTGTGCATACAAAACATGTACGTTTATTCAGCCATAGAGTTTTATCACACAGTATCTTTTGCTGTGGCATGAGAAAAAGGTCGTATGGAAGGGGACTTAGTTCCATATTTTCGGACAGAGCTATACAAAAAAAAACTCATTTTTTTCCATGTCCGAAATTATAGAGCTGTCCAATGACTCAGAAACTTGCACTAAGTTTTGAAGGAATTTAATTTGCCTCAAAGGTGAAAATAAAAAAAAGTACTAAATCATTAATGGTTTTAGGTAATTAATAACTAGTGAGAAAAGCTCACCAAATCCTTTGAATGTGTTGTTTGTGGTTAAAGTGGACCCGAAACCAAGGGAGGGTTGAGATGTTTTGAGGCCTCCTCCAAAAAGACCCCCTGTCCCAGTACCAAAAGCAGTACCAGTTCCAGTACCGAAAGCACTACCAGTTCCTGTCCCAGTACCAAAAGTGCTTCCAGTTCCTGTACCAAACCCTGTAGTACCAGTTCCAGAACCAAAAGCAGAGGTTCCAGAACCAAATGTGCTACCGGTTCCAAACCCTCCAGTGGTTGAACCGAATCCACCGGTAGAAGTACCAGTTCCAAATCCGCTGGAGCTGGTAGCAGTACCAAAACCACCTGTGGTTCCTCCACCAAAACCAGTTGTCGAGCCAAAGCTGAAAGAAAATATGAAAATCAATGACAGAAAAAGAAAATATGAAAATCAATGACAGAAAAAGAAAATATGAAAATCAATGACAGAAAAAGAAAATATGAAAATCAATGACAGAAAAAAAATCAAAATCAAAATCAATGACCGAAAAAAAATCAAAATAAATAACTGAAGAAAGAGATACACAGTCAGGTAGCTATATATGCAAAAAAAAATGTTATAGGTAGTAGCTAAGTAATTAATAATCAAGTGTCAAAATTCATAATCAAGTATCAAAATTCATAATCAAGTGTCAAAATTCATAATCAAGTGTCAAAATTCATAATCAAGTGTCAAAATTCATAATCAAGTGTCAAAATTCATAATCAAGTGTCAAAATTGATAATCGAGTATAAAATTTCATAATCAAGTAGCTTCTAACTACGTAATTTATAACAAAATCAATCTATGAGAAAATTTAATAACCAATATTTCCATCAATGTGAAAAAGAAATTGTTTGGTAAAATTTCCCTTAGGAATCATATAGCTACTTAATCACTGACATCAGAAATAAAAATAAGGGACTTGCAAGAAGTTGTTCAATAGAAAAGTGGCTAAATGATAAAAGAGTTCTGTAAATATAATGAGACACTGTCTCATCATATTAAAAAAAACAAGCATCCATCAATAATAATTTATGAGAGCCTCAACCTCCTTTCTATCATTTACGTGTTAAACATAATAATTCAGTTAAAATCCTCACCTAAATCCTGTGCCTGTAGCTGCGGTGGTGGCAGCAGGTTTGTTACCAAAAGAGAAACCACCGCTGGTTCCCTGAGTTGCGGTGTTAGTGCTACCAAAGCCAAACCCTCCTGTACTGGCGGTGCTAGCTGTGGCTCCAAACGCTAAACCACCTGTACCTGCTGGAATGGGAAGCTATAATGAGAAACAACGATCACTTTTAAATACTTTATACAATTAACTGATATAACTAAATATATTAAGAGAAAATAGCATAAATGGTATTGCAGCATTCGCTATCAAAATTTATATATATATAAAATATATATTATCACAATAACTTAAACAAGTGCCATTGTTAAAAATATTCAGTGTGTTCAAAATAATAATAAATTTCATAGGTAGAGGCAAGGCAGCTTATTTTTATCACTTAAAAACAAAAACCATTGGTACAAAATCTAACTTATTTGAAAATGTGAATAGGTATACATATTAAGAGTATGAATAGCTATTCACTCTATGAATTAACTATATTTCAACTTACCAGCCGCTGTACCAAATCCCCCAAAGGCACCAGTGGTTGCACCTGTTCCAAAACCAGTGGTGGCTGTACCAGTTCCAAAAGCAGGGGCTGTGGAAGTAGATCCTCCAAATCCGAAACCACTAGGCTTGTTAGTGGCTCCAAATGCAGAGCCTGCATTATTGCCAGCGAAACTGAATGCTGAAAGGATAAAAATGCGTAATGAAGAAAAAGTATAAAAAACATACAATTCCACAAGCCCTAATTTAATTCTATTAAGAAATTTTTGGTTCAAATATATTAAACAACACAATACTTTGTCAAAAGTTACACAGCATAATTGTTATGGAAATATAACAAACATTTCTGGATGTTAAAAAATAAAAATCCATATACTATTTGATATAGGACAAATTTGAATGAATTATAGATATGATAGAACATAGACATAAAAAATCAAACATAAAAGTTAGTTAAAGAAGAGAATAATAAACAAATAAATATTCTAGAACAACATCTGTAACAGCTGTATTCACAAAAAAACAGTTACTATTCATGTGAATTATGGTCATAAAATTACTTAAAGTTTCTATAAGGGATAAGGCAGAATAACCAATAGTTTAAATTAAACTAGCTATCCAACAGTTACTGAATATGATATATGTCAATATGACTACCTACATCAGGGTTGGTTAGGGGAAACCTCAAGGAGGTTTTTTTAGTTTCCCCCAGGGGAAACTGGGGGAATCTGGGGGGAAACCTTGGTAGTCTGTTAATGATAAATGTAAGTTTACATATTGACCATTAACATGTATTACAGTAGCTAAATGTCAAATGAATCATTGAGTCTAATGATCAATAAATGCATAATATGTCATATGATAATGTATTGGTATAACTACTTCTAATTAATTTATTCATCAATTAAAAATCATAATTGCCAAAATTATAATATTTAAATATCTCTAATGAATGATGATTAATATAGGTAGTAATCATCATTTCATTCCCATCATCCCATGACATGTGCAATGTTAACTTTAAGGTTACAAGGTATTGTAATTTTTATGGAACCAGTTCAGACTCCAGAGAACCAGAGTGCTCTATACTCAGTGACAAGTCGTAATTAAGCTTGCTAGTTACCACTGCAAGTTATATAATTGGCTATATTAAGATGTTAAAACTATTTACCGAGAGGAAGCATGTAGTACCAAATATAAAAGTTTAGTTTTGTCATATTTATCTACAGTGAACAACAAAAGAAATTACAAATATTGAATATCAGTATATTTGATATTATTATCCCTTAGTTATCACAGTTTCTCACCAAGAAGTTATTATAAATCAAAGGAACACACAGACATTGTGAAGGGGCACACAGACATTGTAAAGGGGCACACAGACATTGTAAAGGGGCACACAGACATTGTAAAGGGGCACACAGACATTGTAAAGGGGCACACAGACATTGTAAAGGGGCACACAGACATTGTAAAGGGGCACACAGACATTGTAAAGGGGCACACAGACATTGTGAAGGGACACACAGACATTGTAAAGGAGCACACAGACATTGTAAAGGAGCACACAGACATTGTAAAGGAGCACACAGACATTGTAAAGGAGCACACAGACATTGTAAAGGGACACACAGACATTGTAAAGGGACACACAGACATTGTAAAGGGACACACAGACATTGTAAAGGGACACACAGACATTGTAAATGAGCACACAGACATTGTGAAGGGACACACAGACATTGTAAAGGGACACACAGACATTGTAAAGGGACACACAGACATTGTAAATGAGCACACAGACATTGTAAAGGAGCACACAAACATTGTAAAGGAGCACACAGACATTGTAAAGGAGCACACAGACATTGTAAAGGAGCACACAGACATTGTAAAGGAGCACACAGACATTGTAAAGGAGCACACAGACATTGTAAAGGAGCACACAGACATTGTAAAGGAGCACACAGACATTGTAAAGGAGCACACAGACATTGTAAAGGAGCACACATACATTGTAAAGGAGCACACATACATTGTAAAGGAGCACACATACATTGTAAAGGAGCACACAGACATTGTAAAGGAGCACACAGACATTGTAAAGGAGCACACAGACATTGTAAAGGAGCACACAGACATTGTAAAGGAGCACACAGACATTGTAAAGGAGCAAACAGACATTGTAAAGGAGCACACAGACATTGTAAAGGGACACACAGACATTGTAAAGGGACACACAGACATTGTAAAGGGACACACAGACATTGTAAAGGGACACACAGACATTGTAAAGGGACACACAGACATTGTAAATGAGCACACAGACATTGTGAAGGGACACACAGACATTGTAAAGGGGCACACAGACATTGTAAAGGGACACACAGACATTGTAAATGAGCACACAGACATTGTGAAGGGACACACAGACATTGTAAAGGAGCACACAGACATTGTGAAGGGACACACAGACATTGTAAAGGAGCACACAGACATTGTAAAGGAGCACACAGACATTGTAAAGGAGCACACAGACATTGTAAAGGAGCACACAGACATTGTAAAGGAGCACACAGACATTGTAAAGGAGCACACAGACATTGTAAAGGAGCACACATACATTGTAAAGGAGCACACAGACATTGTAAAGGAGCACACAGACATTGTAAAGGAGCACACAGACATTGTAAAGGAGCACACAGACATTGTAAAGGAGCACACAGACATTGTAAAGGAGCAAACAGACATTGTAAAGGAGCACACAGACATTGTAAAGGGACACACAGACATTGTAAAGGGACACACAGACATTGTAAAGGGACACACAGACATTGTAAAGGGACACACAGACATTGTAAATGAGCACACAGACATTGTGAAGGGACACACAGACATTGTAAAGGGGCACACAGACATTGTAAAGGGACACACAGACATTGTAAAGGGACACACAGACATTGTGAAGGGACACACAGACATTGTAAAGGAGCACACAGACATTGTGAAGGGACACACAGACATTGTAAAGGAGCACACAGACATTGTAAAGGAGCACACAGACATTGTAAAGGAGCACACAGACATTGTAAAGGAGCACACAGACATTGTAAAGGAGCACACAGACATTGTAAAGGAGCACACAGACATTGTAAAGGAGCACACAGACATTGTAAAGGAGCACACAGACATTGTAAAGGAACACACAGACATCGTAAACGAGCATACTGACATCGTAAACGAGCATACTGACATCGTAAAGCCCTTGGATAAGTAATAAGTATAGCTAATTTAGGTTTCCCCCAGTTACCCCCAATTTTTTGGTTTTCCCCCAGTTTCCCCCAAATGTTTTTTTCAGTTTCCCCATGTTTCCCCCATTTTGGGGGAAACCTACCTTGCCAACCCTGACCTACATATATCTGACTTTATAAAATATATAATGATAATAATTGATATTTTTGACTCCAATATGGTATCAAGAGTTGAAAATATCTCTATTTTTATTAATATATAGAATTGCAAATATCTCCCGGCACAATAATGCATGACTTAAAAATTAAATTCTAGAAATAGAAACAATTTGAAAATAATCAAGATGAATATGCAACAGATATACATAGATTCATATTCAGAGATAATCTTCACACAAACAACAGGTTATTTATTATTTACCAAACAATAGCAATAATTATAACAAGTAAGTAGCTACAGACCATTCCTTCTCTTCAAAGACATAATGTGAATAGTTGCAACACACTGCTCTGAGAATAACAGGAAAATGTCAAACACAGGAAAGGAAATGGTGATAAGGAAAATACCTACCTGTCTGTTCATCAGAGACCATTAGAATGACTACAAACTAGAAGAACAGACAGGAGATATATTGCTTTCTGATGAAAAAGTTCATCAATTTGTAGGTGTTTAAATTTCGACGTAGCCACCTAATACGAGGATTTCATTGTGAACTTTCATTAAAATAATGATCTATTTTAATTTTTGAACTTAATTTTGGTTAAAATAGTAAAATAATGTAGCTAGTAAATTAACTTTCATAAAACATGTAATTTATTCCTCAGAAATGTTTAAATACATCATATTTTATTTTCTCATCACAATCTCCTATGGAGCCATCAGTGAGTGTCCAGAGAACTGCATGTGCAGCTACCAAGTAATGAACCAGACCAGCAGAAGGGAGGGGCAGTGGTACCTAGTGAACACTGCTAACTATACTTGCTCCAACATCAGTTCTTTGCCAAACAGAGTCAATATGGTGACAGTTTTGGAAATAAGGGAGTCTCCTGACTTGCTATCATCTTTGAATCTAAATTTTGTCAAGAAGATTCCTAATATTGTGAGTGACTATCTTAGAAATATCAAGAAAAGCTTTTTATATTAAATACTGTGAACCAAGAAGAATTTCTTCAAAATTTGAACCAATATAAAGTTTATTCATCAAAAGAAGCAAATAATTAATGCCAGTTTACCAAAATAGGAAATAAATATTCAAAGCCATCTTGAAATAAAATGTTGAAATTGATAAGTCATGAAAAATAAATTTCAGAGAAATAGCAAGACTAGAACACAAACTATGACCTTTAATAAACATGTTCTTATCATATTTCAGAACAAGCTGTCTCTCATCAATGTAGGTCTGAAGTCTATCCAAGGAAACACACTGTCAACACTGAGGCACCTGACAGACCTCAACCTGAGCAACAACTCCATTCAGACAATTCACTCCGACACATTCCATGGCTGTGAAAAACTGAAACAACTCATAATGGAGAACTGTCAACTGATGGTAAATATTTATAGATGATAGATATTGATATTCAACTACTGTCATTTAATGTTAGATATTAATTACTAGATAGTTGACCTAACTACAAAGAAAACCAAGTATATCTTATGACTTCAAAGTTTAAGGACAGTACTATCAATTCCACAAAGAAATACAATTCTTTTAATTGAAGAAAAAACTAATTAATTCTCCTTAATACATTGAATCTCTCTCATATACAGCATATATAGATTTTAAAGATTATATCACAACTCTTGGATTGAAATACTTCAATTTTGAATGAAAATATAAATGCATTTCAACAAATTTGAGATGAAAAATAACTCCTTTCTTTTCAGACAATAGCAATGAATGCATTCCAATCATTGAAGTCATTAGAGATATTGAGCTTGGCACACAATAAAATTAACCTGCTACAAGACAGAATAAGAGGAGTAATGAATGCAACAAGTTATATAGAAATAAACACGCAGAGGGTACTTTATCTACCAACAAATATCAAACTCTTGAACATCAGTAACAATGATATAGAGGGCACTTTGGTGGTCAATAGTCTAACTATGGAAGAAGTAAATATTTGTGACAACCTGATTGCAAGATTAGATGAAGAGGTGAGAAAAATGGCTTTAAACTCTGCCAGTTTTCTAACTTAGATCAAGTGACTAAATATTATAATCGCTAGAAAGATGGAAGGTTAAAAATAGTAACTAACAAATCAGATGAACAACAATGGACTCTTTCAAGTTGCATTGAAATTTCAAATGTTTTCTATCTTATATTTGTATTGGAAAAAAACTAACATTTGATTCATTGTAAAAAATTTCACAGAAATTTTTAATTTATTAACAATTAGTCAGGATCACATTTTTTTGATGACATCTAAATTATATGATTCTAGCAGACATCATTACCAAGCCTGAACAAACTTTGTCTCGGAGGGGATCAATTTACACTCCAAAGAGGTCTTCTCAGCTTGCACCATTTCCCCAACATAACAAGCATTCAACTGAGAGGAACAGACTTAAAATTTTTAGAACTTAATCATAAAATTGAGGAAGATTTATTGAATCTTCTAAACAGTGGAAAACTAATTTATCTACATATAGATAGATGCAGGTGAGTTGTGACAAAATAGTTTCTTAATAATGTAATATTTCAGCGTCTTTCATGCCTCTACTAAACAGTGACACTAACCATAGAAATATAAAATTATCAAATTTATTATTTTATTAAAAAGATATAGATTTTGAAAGAATAATTTTGGGACATAAGTTTCAATATTTAGTCAATTGAAATAAGGTACTAAAATCAAATGATTTAATTTTTCAGTTTGCCATCAGGAAGACTTGCAGAACAACCAATAAACAGTCAATGTAGGGAATTGAGAATAACCAACTCAGAGATGCCAATATCCACACGAGTCAGAAAGCCTATTGTATTCAATGCAGAGACAGTTGAATGCATAGACTTAACAGGCACACCTTTTTTGGCTTCAAAGTTTCTAAATCCACCAAGAAATATCAGAGAAAGTATTCCATTTCCTAATTTGACTTCACTTATTCTCCAAAACACACAGATTAGAAATTTCCCTCAGGATCTGATGAGACGCAATCCTCAGTTGAAGTGCCTCGACATTTCAAAGAATCCTCTGCATTGTACGTGTGAGAACTTTGGCTGGTTGCTAGGTTTCATAGCCCTCAAGAAACTGACTGTTAAAAATATCCAAGAGACTAAATGTATGTCACCAGAAAGATTCAAAGATTCTTTGCTAATTCACCAGGATTTGTGTGCACAGTATACAGAATTAGATGTGATTGAAGAGAACAGCCAATTGAGAAAGATTAATGAAGGTAAGAAATAATGAGAATATTTATTCAGAAGATTTCATGAAGAAATATATACATAAGATTTTTTAATTCTGAAGCTCATCTTGATACTCTTTATTAAAGTTATAAACTTAAAATTAAATAATCATTAATATTAAAATTCCATAACAGGTTCAGAAGAAACTTTGAATCCAAATACACTTCCAAATAAAATAATCAGAGGGAGGAAATATGATGAACCAGTATCATGGATGGCTATTTTTATTTATACTCTAGCAGCATTTCTAGGCACTGTTGTAATTTGTGTAATGATAATAGAATTTCTGTACTACAAAAGGGCATGACTTGTCATGACAGGATATGCTTGCTTATTACAATGAAATGATGAATTCCATCATGATTTCACTGATTACCTATCTAATAAATTGAATAGGGTATTTTAAATACCAAAAGCATAACAATACATAAAGGAATACAAAATCCCTTATATTAATATAATCTATTAACAACTTACATTATCCATGTACAAAAATATTTATAGTGACTGATTATATTTATATTGATAATTAATTTCTAAAAATTATAATTTTGAGAAACTTATTTGAGATTTGTTAAAAATCCTCTCTATATTCCTCTCCAGATCTCTTAAAGTTAACATGGTGTCATACAGTCGTAGTGATTGCAACTTATGAAAAATTAGATATATTTCACAATAAGCAATTGAAATTTTGAGTTTTTCATTTTTGGCCATAAGAAAAAATATAATGTAATAAATCAATAATTCAGGTAATAAAGTATATTGGCAACTGGCAAGTTTGTGATTGTAAATTACTAAATTTGAGCTTTTAAATTGCAATTAGAAAGAAATGTGCTGAAATATCTAATTTTCTGCTATGACCCTATGCTACAATCATTATTCATACATGATATATTGATATTTTGGAGAAAATTTATGATGATTCAATCATTTTGGATAAATTCAGGCTATTCAGCTATATATGGAAAGTTCATGATTATTAACAACACTATTTCACCAGTCTCAGTCTGCAGAATATGGGAGATATTTGGGATATTCTCTACAAACCATTTTGAATTAATTCTCATGTATGAAGAATTGGAAGATATTTCATATTTAGATTAATTTTGCTACGAACACTTCTGAATTAATCCTTATATTTACATTGATTTTACTGTGAACATAATAAGATATCTCTACAAACACTTTAGCAGTTTCTGAAGACTTGCTATTTTACTTCAATTAATTGGTAAATAATTATAATGAAATGAAAAATAAAATACCTACTTAACCTATTAATTATAATGTTAATGTATATTTTTTATACAAATGAGGGTGTGCAACAGTGCAAAGAATGAATAATTTGTTACTTACCCTAATAACCCTACCAAAAATTAAAAATGTAAATAAAATTAATAAAAATATAAAATTCTGCCAGCCATGTGACATATTTCAAAGGCTTTAAAACAGCAAGCCAATTTTTGAGCCAAATTTTCACAAAAATTGTGAGCCAAGTCACTTATTTTTGGCTTATTTAAGCAAAAATTAAATTAATTAACATGGGAACATAAGAATTAATTCAAAATTTTAAGCCAATTAATTCCAGTTTCAAGTATGCAGGATATGTCAATATGGGACATTTTGTCATTAATAACATTTTCTGTGCAAACAATCCTGTATTTTACTGAGAACGGAGTGAAAATAGAGGATTTTTTGGAGAACACTTTACCAGTTCGCAGTTCCTGCAGTCTCTGATAATATACAGATAGCCTCTCAGAGATTTAATGTAAGTCAATTAATTAGCTTTAACTGACCCATGTTACATTGTTACAGAGTATGTCAGTTAAAAACTTAAAGCCAATTAATTAAGCCAGATATGTCTAATTGGCTTAAAATTTTGAATTAATTCTTACGTTCCCAGTTTGCAGAATGCGTCTCTTCTCCTGCAGAGATTTTAATTTGAGAGACAATTACTCTCTGACCCTCAGTAGCAGATTCAGAATCTCCTGCAGCTAAATTAATGGTATTTGGTAACACAGGAATTAATTCCAAAATCTCTCACAGCTAAATTAATGGTAACTCTAACATAGCCACATAGGAATTAATTCAATATCTCCTGCAGTCCGCAGAGATCTCAAATTTCTAAAATTCAATCAAAAACTTCCGCAGAGTCTTGGAAAAATGTTCCATATTCTGCAAACTGGCTATGTTCCCATGTTAATTTTGGCTTGAAATCTTCAAAAAATGAGCTAAATTGGCTTGGTTCAGAATTTGTGAAATTTTGGCTCAAAAATTGGCTTACAATTTTCCAGCCACTGAAACATGGTAACTGACATTATGACATATTCCCAGTCTGCAGAATATGGGACATTTTTAACATTTTCTGAGCGAACATTCAACCAGACTGCAGCCAGTCTGTATTTGGTGCACAAAATCCCACTGAATTTTTCAGAAAGCTGAAAAAATCCACCATAAATTTCCAGTTATTTGGCTAATCAACCAACATTTTTCCAATTTATCCACTGAAAATTAATGGTAACATAGTAATAAATAGCTTAAAATCCACTGACTTTGCCAGAATATTATTTTCAAAGGGAAAAAATTCCACCGACATGTCGGTGGAATTTACCACTAAATACAGACTGGGACTGCAGGACCTGCTAAACTGTTCTCCAAGAAAACCTCTCTTTTAGCTTCTGTTCTCAGTAAAATACATGTAAACATAAAAGGAAATTAAGGAATGTTCGCACAGAAAATGTTAAAAATGTCCCATATTCTGCATACTGGTAATAATACTGGGAACAATGTCTAATTTACTCCTATATTTAAATGCATACCTTATCCAGTTTGTATTTGGTGCACTGAACTCCTCTGACTTTTTCAAAAATCTGAGAAATAGCTGCCAACATTTTTCATCCATTTGTTTAGTCCTCTAACATTTTTTCCAGTTTCCCCTCCCAAAATTAATGGTAATATAAGAATTAATAGCTAAATATCCTCCGACATTGCAGGAATTTTTTTATTAGAGAAATTAAATATCTCCCAATGTATCATTGGAATTAACCACCAAATACAATCCGGCATACCTAAGCCAAAAGAGGATTTTATGGAGAACACATAACCAGTTCCTGCAGACTTCCAGTTTGTATTTCATGGTAAATTCCAACTACTTGACGGAGGAATTTTTTACATTCTACTAATATAATAAAATATTCAAGCAAAGTCGGAGGAATTTTAGCTATTTATTCCTATGTTACCATTAATTTTAAGTGGCGGAATTGACAAAATGTTGGTAAATTTACCTAATTTTATGGTGGATTTTGTCAGCTTTTTGATAAAGTCAGTGGGATTCTGTGCTTCAAATACAGACTGGCCTGCAGTCTGAAATACTCTAGTCTAGGTATAACATTACCATGGATTTACATTTACTGAAACATCCTGTCTGCAAAGCATGCAATGATGCACAATCAGTCTCCGGATATTTAATTTTTGGGGCAATTTCTCTCCAAAATGGCCAAAAAACTCCAAATTCTCTCCAATAGTTTCATGTAAACATAGGAATTAATTAGAAAATTGTCCCCGGATAATTCAGGAAACTAATTTCAAGGCCCTCAACGGTCGCTGGATAAACTTCACAACTTCATGCATCTTTTGCAGACTGACTGGCCTATGTAGCCGTAGCCTCGTAGGTGGCTGAATCCAATGTTTATACTACACAGTTTAATTATTTGATTGAGATCTTTAATTTTGAATAGAAAATAAAATTCATCATAGAAAACTGTAATTGTAATTTTATGGGGTAACTATTGTAAACTTTCAGTCTGAGGTGTAAATAAAAACTTATCAGTTAGCTGTTAGGTAGATGTATCGGGGGGCGTGAGGCGTGCCGTCACACTAACCCCCCCCCCCTGCCAGCCTAGTTCAAGAGTATGTACCAAGTCGCCGATTAATTGTCCCTATATAGACAACTACCAGTCTGTATTTGGTGCAAAAAATCCCACTGACTTTTTCAAAAAGCTGAAAAAATCCACCATAAATTTACAGTAATTTGGCTGATCCACCAACATTTTCCAAATTTATCCACCAAAAATTAATGGTAACATAGGAATAAATAGCTAAAAATCCACTGACTTTGCCAGAATATTATTTTCAAAGGGGAAAAAATTCCACCAACATGTAGGTGGAATTTACCACGAAATACAGACTGGGACAACTAATGAGTACTTAAATTAGATTTTAAATTGGTGACTCTGGACTCATAATCATAAACGGCAGAACCTCGTATCTCTGTTGAAATGTAAACAAAGCAGCCATTTTGTTTTGATATTGCGCGCTCCACGATGTAGCTATAATTCAAATTGTCTATCAGTTTTCTGTGTTATTTTGTTATGAATGATGTGGTCACTACTTGTCATTTTAATTTAATGCTCTCTGACTATTTATTGGAAAAAAATGAATAACTACAAAAACTCTCTCAGGCTCTCTGAGATTAGCTGGTATCAGTTATATGCCTCTCTCTGATTGGCTGATATGCTCTCAATTAATTTAGGTAGTTATAATAATATAGGTATATTGACGACTGTCTACTTTCATAATTGGAATTAAATTACCAGTCTGCAGAATGCGTCTCTTCTCCCGCAGAGATTTTATTTTGAGAGAGAGTTATTCTCTGACTCGCAGCAGCAGATTCATAATCTCCCACATCTAAATTAATGGTAACATAGGAATTAATTCAAAATCTCCCGCAGCAAAATTAATGGTAACATAGGAAATAATTCATGATCTCCCGCAGAGATATCCAATTTCTAAAATTAAATCAAAAACTCCTGCAGAGAGTCTTGGAAAAATGTTCCATATTCTGCAGACTGGTTAAATTATGACGACTGGCAACTGCATTACTAATTTTGGTTGACTTATTTTTGAAAAAAAAAGATATATTGGCAACTCAATGAACATTCTCTGAAAATAGGTCTGCCAGGTCATTAAACAATCATGAAGTGTGCAGAACAACAAACTAGCAGATAAAACAAATTACATAAGTTTTTCACATTGAGGTCATTTAGAAAATACAGTGGTGCGTCGTATTGTAATGCACCATACAGTGGTGCGCCGTATTGTAGTGCGCCGTAATGTAGTGCGCCGTAATGTGGCGCGCCGCTCAGCTTTTAGATACTGTTGCTGAAGACTGGGTAAGTACTAGGTAGAGAATAGACCAGATTGTATTTGGTGGTAAATCCCAAGGATATATCAGGAGTTATTCAATTTCTCTAATAAAAAATTGGGAAAAAAAATTCCTGCAATGTCGGAGGATATTTAGCTATTAATTCCTACATTACCATTAATTTTGGGAGGAGAAACTGGAAAAATGTTGGAGGACTAGACAATTTGATGGAAAATGTTGGTAGCTATTTCTCAGATTTTTGAAAAAGTCAGAGGAGTTCAGTGCACCACCAGTCTGCAGAATATGGGACATTTTTAACATTTTCTGTGCAAACAATCATTAATTCCTTCCTATATTTGCATGTATTTTACTGAGAACAAAAGCCAAATTAGAGGATTTCTTTGAGAAGTTTCCCAGTTCTTGCAGTCTTGATGCACCCAGGTTATAGAGTATGGCTGGGCAATCGCCATAAATGAATAATAAAAAATAAAAAATCGCCACAGATAGCCAATGAAAATAGGCAGTCACCATTAAAACAAGGATACATTATCCATAGACCCTATATCTATAGGTAGGAATACCGAACATGTCACTGTCAGACGTACCTAGTTAGGTACTAGATTTCTATGAGATTGCCAGCCAGGTTAGGTATCTTGTACCTATAGGTTTCTAATTCTCTTTTTTTCCAGGTTAGATCACAGAACATTGAATATAGGCTATAGTCTATATAAATTAATATAGGAAGATGTTAAGGGATGTTTAGTTTAAATAAATAAAATAAATGTTTCACTGTTATTTGAACACTGGAGGGAACGTAATAATTGAGGGGGAGCATATCAGCCAATCAGAGAGAGACATAGCAATGACACCAGCCAATCAGAGAGAGGCATTCCACTGATACCACCCAATGAAGGAGAGGCATGCCGTGATGTCATACATTACAAATGTACATAAAAGATACAAACTGATATAATGTGAATATGTATCAAGTATTAACTGCCATCTACCAATTACTTTAAAGTAGCTAATAAGGAGAACTGAACCAGATATCAAAATGAAAGTACACCATTCATAAAATCATAACACATTTCCTGTTAACCTACAAACTACATCCAAGTAAATTAGACTAGGTAGTTATGTGGCTTACATGCACAATATAAAATATTTTTATAGTTCAATATACCTAATTTGAAATTTCCAATTCCAATGTGTAATGAACTTCACACTACCTACATACCTAGGTACCTAAATAAATCTTTGAACCGAACATGTTTCGTTTCTTTGTCTCAAACATCAGAACATTTTGCATGAACACTATAGGATATGTTCGAGACAAAGAAACGAAACATGTTCGGTTCAAAGATTTATTTAGGTAGATTATAGATATGTTGTGTGAAGTTGATTACACATTGGAATTGGAAATTAAGAATTTTTTTACTTGATCGAAAATGTGGACCCATCTTATAATTCATAACTTGCCCACTGAAGCTGTGAATTATTGGATTGTTCCACTATTGCGACCACATGTAAAAAATGATATAATAATTATTAAGCTTTTATTTTAATTAGATAGTATTTATAATACCTGCAGGTAAAATAGATACCAATTAAACTAAAAGGGATCAAAAAACGGAAAACTTCTTATAATTTGGATCTTATTTGCAGCTATCATTATGTCATCAAATTTAAACCAATCACAGTCAATATAACAGTAGCATTGATGACGTAACTTAATCAAAATTTTGATTTGACAGTAGTGGGTTGTCATGTCTAATGTAGTATACATCTATTAGATCGTAAATCTGGGTCCACACTATTATGTACGTTTGACTTGTCACTAGTCACCAGACTGTATTTCATGGTTTATTCTGGCAAAGTATATGGTAACATATTTATTCATATGTTACCATTAATTTTCGGTGGAAAAATGGACAAAATGTTGGTGGATCAGCCAAATTACTGGAAATTTATGTTGGATTTTTTCAGCTTTTTCAAAAAGTCAGTGGAAATTTGTGCACCAAATAGAGACTGGACTTGTCATACGTATATATCACGTGATCACTTGTTTTTAATTAACACTAAGACAGGACAACCTGTACATCTCAAGTTATTATTAATACATCGACATCGTAAGTTAAGTTATTGATGTACATCTTAAGGTAGTGATTTGTAACCATTACGTAATCAAGCCGATCGATATGATTTTAATTGTCGCTATTATGACGTCACGTGCACAAAATACTTAAGATTGTTTCTATTATATCATTCTAAGAACATTAGTATGCTACCTATAGGTATGTACAGCCAGCCGTGTCAAAAATAAAAGCATCTTGAAATGAAATAGATGCATTAGGTAGGAAATACATTACATTGATGATAAAATGAAAATTACATATGATGATGAAAATCACTGTATATTTTCATTATTTTACGATCAAATAGTCACCATTTTATTAAATTATTTAGAACTAGATGGCAGATTTGTGGATTATTGTCATAACAATAAATAGAATATTATTTCCAAATAGTTATCGCCATAAATATGGTGATAAAGGCCTTTCTCTTGAACCTGGTGGTGCACCAAATACAAACTGGAGAATAGAGATCTCTCATTCTGTCCAAGACTGCAACTAATTCCCCTTCTATAATTCTATTCTTAGCAAAATGGTAGATGATTGTTGTTCAACATAATTGTGATTCACAAATCACCTAGGTACTGACCGTACTGACATATGGAAAATATTAAAAAAGTTTCATTTTCTCATTCTGCTGGCTGGTTAAAAATGGATGGAATGTTCAATTTAGTTATCTGAGGAATTTGGTCTGTTTAAAATAAAGTTAGAAACATTACAAATAATCAACAGTTAATTACAACCAATGAAGTTATGAACTAGATCACAAACCTGAGTTCATTTCATTAGAAATCCTGTCCCTGTGAAAGATAAATCAGCAAAAAACGTCTATTCAATTCGAACTATGAAACAAGTTAACAAATTCTTATGAATCAAGCCACTGCCTAATTAATATAAGTATAAACTATACAAAGTACAAACACAGAAAGTTTTCAATATATTGTATTTGAAATACAAATAGGACAATTTCAAATATAGTTCCACATTTTCAGACAAAAATTTGCGCTCACATTTGATAATAAATAAAATACAATTAGAATGTAACTGAAAGATGTTTTTGTTACGGTGCTTAAATCATTGAACAACTTTATTGTAGATATATAGATAGGAGAATGTATTATGAAAGCGTGTTAATTGAAAAAATTGTAGTAGATATTCATTAAAATAGTGTAAAACACCCAACTTCATAAGACACCGCCGCAATATATGTAAACGCAATTAAGCTACATGTGGTTATCTCTGGATTATTAAAAACTGTATAATAATATTACAGTATTATTGAATTCTACCTACAGTGTAATCTGATTTGCTAATATCTATAATATTTCAGAAGCTACTTCTAGCTCAGAATGATGCGCTAAAATATTTAAATATATTGTCAATGAAACCAATTTGCATTATAAAGCTGCACAACGACATCCACAACAATGCCATTATGGCCTTTTAGTTATCTGAATCGGAATTGATGACTACGTCACACGATGACTGACCTCTCCACCCCTCTTAAAAAACGAAGCTCGATCAAAATGAACGGAAATCATAAAATCGTAAGAATACTCATCAAAAGTAATATGAGTTTACCTAGTGCCATGCATGAACATATGCAAAATATATTTCCTATATGTGCATGTTAAAGAAAACCATATACAGGGCATTAGGATATTATATTTTCAACTGTTTAATAATTAATAGATAAATGTAAATCATCAGCAATATACGTGCAGGAATAAATTTTCAATTTTTTACGCATTTAATCAATAAATAAGGTTAATTCACTAAATAACTACCACATGGATCACTAGTAATTTACACCTTTAACAGAACAGAAAATTCACTTAATTGTTGATGAGGATTATATATATAGAAGGGGGAGGACGGGGTCAAAAACCCCTTTAATTTGATAACCAGGGTTGTGACCATATACTCTTATAAATTCACAGATTCCAAGAATATCATAAACGAAACGAAATGAAGTGGTATCGAATACAATATACACCGCTGGCAGTGATTTAGAACGATTTAGTAGTGTTTATAATATTTTCGGGATCTATGATTTTAAGAGCATATTGTCACAACCGTAAATTAATAACTATAAGATTTTACGCTGTAAACAAACGAGAGGACGTACGAGGGAGTGCGTCAAAATTGAAATTTCACAGATAGTTAAATGCTGAATTAAAATTTTAAAATCTGAAAAACAATTATTTACTATTTATACACTATCGATTTAGACATGTTGCTTCCACAAAAAAAGGATTTACATTGTAGTTGTAGACTATATATAGGTACATACCACTATTTAAACTACATATTAACTTTCTATGCTGGGATCTGTATCAAACATTTTTCTAAAGCTTACAGTTGGGTATGAAGAGAATAAAATTCTCATATATGTATTGTAAGGGCCGTAAACGGTGACAGGACAATAACCCCCCGTGCAAAAAAAAAAAAAAAAACACGGTAAAAAAAAAAACGTACAGAACCAAATTATTAGCTCGCATAGAATAATGTAAAATATATTAATATAAATGAATTATGCAATTTATAGAGACCGGGGTTTTTTGCATCGGTTTTTTTTTTTTGCATTGGGGTGTTATGTCCGGGGGGTTTAAAACACGGGAGTTTTCTGACCGCGGGGTTTTGTCCTGGAATCGACGTAAACACGCAGGGTATTTTAAGTTTTTCCACCAGACTTTCTGCTACCTGCAGGTATCATGGATAACAACTAAAATAAATAATGATTATATCGTTTTTTCTTGTATTCTCGTGGAATTAATTAATTTATTAGGGGGTTTAACGTCTGCTTCGGAACCAAAGGCCATATCGCTGACGTCAAAAGGAAATTAAATACAAGGGACTGGAAGAAGCAGTCAGAGAGGAAAGTGGCCCCATGAACAAAGTCACTTACCACCGTCGGTGACAATGCTCATGGATGCAGAAAAGCTACTCCATGAATACAATCACTTACCAAGGAATGTGACGAAACGGGACACAAGCACCGGTGGCTGCACTCACGGATGGAAGAGGAAAATGAAGAGGTGATAGTAAATGAAGCCTACGAGCCTACATAACACAAAAATCTAAGACCTCGTAGTTGAAGAGCATAACCCTAGCGCTATCCTCTAAAACTGCAAGTAGCGTTAAAAAAATGAAAAACATGGTAAAAATGAAAAAAGACAATCCATAATCCAAATTACAACAGTTCGGGGCCCAAGGGACGCCACCCCCTTCTCTTCCATTGACCACAGACAGCTTCAGGATAGAGCCCCTGGGGGCTATTCTCGTGGAAAAAAGAGGAGCTTAGCAAAAAGTCTGGTGGAAAGACTTAAAAAATCCTGCGTGTGACAGTGTTTGCGGCCCTTTACGAAAGCAATTCACGATCCGAAACAGTTTCAATCGTGTTTTCAGTCTATATTTTGATAATGACTCAACTTGATAATGACTCAGCTAACTTTCCATAAATAAATCTATTTGCAAGTGTTACATTTTGATACAGACATGATTATTGCGAAGTATAAATATCATTTGAACCTCTAATATAATTATCAAATTCAATCTTTATTATTGATTTAAGCATTTAGATGTACATAGATTAAAACATAAATATCTAAGAACATTGACCACAAATTTTAAACGAGAGGTTATGTCGGTAATATTTTAGAAACGGTTTTCCAGTGTACTTTAAGGAAAAACTAATATAAACAAGGGACTATAAGAAGCAGTTAGATATAAAACTTGACTTCTAGGGTTATTGTGCCAGTAATCAGCATGCCTCTAGTAATCGGAATAGCACACACATTAAATTTATTTTTCGATATAATATATTGAAGGTCCTCTCCAGACTCCAGGAAAAAATGAGCTTATAACATAATATTATAGAACTAATGTCTACGATAATTATTCTGCAAACCGCATACAATTCGGTTCAGTATATATTTCATAATTTGTTTTTAAAGTTTAGTACTCTGTGATCAACAATTGAGTGAATCACTAATCTGATGCTCAAGAAGAAGATTGTACACTCTTTGTTTTGATTACAAATTTGAATTTTATAAGCAAACCATACGTTTTCGGCCATCATTTTAGATATTAATTGTTTCTTAAAGTATATAAACGTTTCAATTATAAGTTCATTCAATTTTATATCTTTACACGAATATTAAATGGATTTATTAAATCTAATACCTAGTTGACAATCAAAACAAATGGTGTACATTCGTTTTCTTCAGGCTGATATTTTCTTTAATTAGCAAGTCGGAAGTAAACTAAGTCTTGTAGAGTTTTGATTATAAAAATCTTTAAAAGCATATAAAATTAAAAATATGCTACCAAATTCGATGCGGTTTGCGCAAAATGATAAGAAACATTAGCCTCGTTGAATAAGGCAATAAAAATATTTGCTTGGAGGGGACCTTTAAGCAATAGATGCATGAGTACCAAATTATCAAAGAACCAACCTTTCTAATTTATTTGTAATTCTTTGTAATGATTTCACCACACATATTAACAGTTAGCTTGCGATCATTGTCCGAAAGTCAAGTTATCTGTCAGTTCGTTGTATTTTTGAGTGTGTTTCAGTAGCTTTTAATGTACCAGGTGTATGTTTTTCTGGTATGCAGACTTTTCGTCGACATGACTTTTCGTCGACAGGACTTTTCGTCGACAGGACTTTTCGTCGACAGGACTTTTCGTCGACAGGACTTTTCGTCGACAAGACGTTTCGTCGACCAATTTTTGTAAAGGGGATATTAACACATTCTAATGTTACAAAAAATGTACTTTATCAATTTTTGAAGTTTTTGTATTATACTAAACACTAAAGAAAAATGATCTACCATAATAGACATACCTAGGCCCTATAAAGGAGGGATAAGAGAATCACAACAATCTCATTGAAAAAAACTGAAGTTTTTGTATAACAGTACTTAAAAAAAGTAATAATTGGAAAATTAACATATTCAAAAATTTTGAAAACATTTTAAACATTCTAAAACATCAATAATTTTTAAATAGTAAAACATTTTAAATAATGAAATTGATAATATGGCAAACGAAGAAGCATAAACTATTAAAAACTAATGTTTTTAAGCAAAATTAACACGTAATTATAAATTGTGCGCACAAGATCTTAAAAATTCTAATCCTTTTTTTTTTTATAATTTGAACACAGTGTTTTTAAGCGAATATCCAACGATTTAAACTTTTTACTTTGTCTTGATATGTCCATCGCTGACGCTGCTTGTTCAATCAAAACCTCTGTAATAGCTTGTTCTCGTCTTATTTTCAGTAACAATTTGGTGCGAGTTATATGGTGCTCACCTACTTTAGTATTGCGGGAGTGAACAGACCAAATGTTTATATCGAAGCGAGATTTCCGTTGTCTGCCTCGTTGGACTAGTCCGATCCAATTCGTCTCAAAATATGCCAAAAATTCTCCTATCTCTTCATCAGTTTCAGCATCCAGGAAGTTGATGAAAAAATCAAACAACAATTTTACATTATGTGGAGGGACGATTGCAAATGATTGTAGCTGTTCAATTATAAAGGCGCTTTGTGGAGTTCTGTAGACCTAGCTAGTGACTATATCTTACGCCATAGACATTGACTGAAATGAAAGTAGCATCCATATATCGAAATATCTCTAAAAGTCTTCTTAGCACTGTTAATTGCGGCAATTTCAAAATCGACCGTTTTGGATCGTAAGGAAATAGCATTGCCAATGCTCTGTTTAACACATGAAAATATTATATTGTAGGTCTCTTCGGTTTTGTAGTTTTTTATAGAATATATTAACGGTACGGTTTTATTATTACATATGAGTGCATGTATTGTATATAACTGATATCCTAACGGTGCGCAGTCAAAAGTACCGACGAAAAATCAATGTTCTTTCTGTGAAAGAATTTTAAAATTTCCTGATGTTCCATAAATTTTTACATTACCATCGTCAAAAATAAGAAAATTTGATTGTCGTATTGTTTTGTGCAAATCTTCTTCTTCAGATATTGTAGATCGAGTGCGCGTTACCATTCTTGCAAGTGATTCTCTTTTCGGCCAATTTCTAATAGCACACAGAGGTAAATCACTAATCGCAGTAGAGATAATTCTTCCCGTTCTCTCTTCACTATCCTTAGCTTGCTCTCTTATGTTGGAAACTGTTCGCAACCAAATATTTCGTGAATCATTGGGAGGGTGAGAGTGTCCATGCGGAATATCAGACACAATATCATCAACAGTTTTAATGGTTCCTTTACAAACATCTCGCATGTCACAAGTCCAGTAGGTTATCGAATTTCTTTTTTTGTTAGCTGTAAATATACGCATAACCTTCATACAATAGTTTCGTAGCACCTCTCTTTGTCTTAACATATTCCATGTATTCAAAGAAGGGCTGTGAAATAAAATATAAATTAAATTATAAAAAAGGATGCAAAACATTTAAAAAAATTACTTTCATAATTGCCAATGACAAATTTGGCAATGTAACCCTTATTACTATGAATCAAAAATTAAGAAGAAATTGTTTTAATTCTTAAAATCACAAACGTAACTTTACTCGAAATTAAATATCCTAATGTACTTGTGAAGACACATTTACCCGAACAAACACGACAAGGTACTAATAGGCAGTTATGAGTACTTATGACACAAGGCTATACCACAGTACAGAGAATATATAGTATCCCAGAGCTATAGGGGGGATATTACGCATGTCCCGGTAGGCTGTGATGTCACATGTCAACAATGGTGCGTACGTTCGTACGTACAGTACAAACACTAAAGATGGCTGCAACACACCCAACTTTTGATAACGTTTTCGGTGATATTTTTTTAAATTCCACATTACCGCATGTTATTATCCAATCTTTATAGTCATACGGACGAAAATTAAAAAATGACTGTTGATGAAATTGCTACTGGTCTTCTTACACCCAAAATAGTAACAAATTTTTAGTCTTGAAGAAGACGATTTATTCAAGATAATTAGATCATTAGTCAGATCGGTCGCGTTGGCCGCCATCTTAATTCTCTATTCCACGTGACCCACAGCAATTCTGTTTACTATGACGTGACCTCTTGTTTACATACATGACGTCACAGCCTACCCAGAATAAATTTGAATAATACATGTAACTGGGGTACTATACTATTCTGTTTACTATGGCTATACTTACAGACAGTTGTGATGTAGTTAATTTGCGTTACTCAATAACTAAATTCAGCCTCCAACCACAACAACACTAGTAAATATTACAGCTTTAATTAAAAACTAATAAAAATTAATCATTCATAATTAATATGCATTGTGCTCTGTTTGATATGCTGTTCGGCAGGATATAGCTACTTGGGGGTGTAGGTCATAAGCCCTCCCCCCCCCCCGGTCATGAGCCTCCCGGTCAAGAGCTCCCCCGGTCAAGAGCCCCACCGGTCAAGAGCCCCACCGGTCAAGAGTCCCACCGGTCAAGAGTCCCACCGGTCAAGAGCCCCCCTGTTTTTTTATCCTTATTTACCTATATTATTTAATCATTATTGACACTTTTGTAGTTCATCACTGATTAAACATAAAATATATGTATATCGGGGGGCCTGCTGCCCCCCGAACCCCCCTGCCAGGTCACAAAACAATCATGAAGTGTGCAGTACAGCAAACTAGCAGACACAACAAACTACATTAGCATCTCTCGGTTATTTCTATCTAAGTATTTCTTCATTTATTTAACTAGGCAAATAAGGATTAAAAAACACGGAAGGGGGCTCTTGACTTGGGGGGTTCTTGACCGGGGGGGGGGGGGGGTATTGACCGTACCCCGGGCTACTAGGTCCTATAGAGACTCTTTCTTGAGAAAACCTGCTTAAAGTTAAAGGGCAGTAATTTTACCTGCATTAATTTCAAGGTCCCTTCCAAGCAATTTTTTTATAATATTAATCAATGAGGCTAATGTTTCTTATTGTCTTGGAATATTTATTTATACATTAAATTAATGTATACTATCATATGAATAATCTTTAACCGTGATTGATTGACATATTATATAATGTATTTTAATTGATCATGCTAATTTTGTTCATTTAGGTTTTAAGTCACTGTGATCCGTTTGCTAATTATATTTATGCTATGGCAACCACACCAATAATAGTAAATGACCAGGATCACATGCAGTGACACATCTAGGGAGTATTCTTCAGAGTCTCATAACAGACACATGCCGTATTCTCAAGTGTTGTAGTTAGATAAAAAACTAGAGAACATAACTACAAAGGACTTCACAGCTGTAACAAAAGGGAAGCGTGATGAGTAGTAGTCCACGCAGTGTCTTTTATCACCACACGGAGCTTTCAACTATGATTGGCTAAGGAAGAGGCGAGGAGTGAGGCGGGACGATACAGGACAACGCATCTACAAATCATAAGCTGGCAGTCTTAGTATCGGAGGCTGGTTGTTATATAGGCATAGTATATTAGCAAGTATTCGGTGACTCTTCTATAGCTATTCATCTCAAACCCATATTAACTTCTTATAAACTATTAACTTCTTATAAACTATTAACTTCTTATAAACTATTAACTTCTTATAAACTATTAACTTCTTATAAACTATTAACTTCTTATAAACTATTAACTTCTTATAAACTATTAACTTCTTATAAACTATTAACTTCTTATAAACTATTAACTTCTTATAAACTATTAACTTCTTATAAACTATTAACTTCTTATAAACTATTAACTTCTTATAAACTATTAACTTCTTATAAACTATTAACTTCTTATAAACTATTAACTTCTTATAAACTATTAACTTCTTATAAACTATTAACTTCTTATAAACTATTAACTTCTTATAAACTATTAACTTCTTATAAAGTATTAACTTCTTATAAAGTATTAACTTCTTATAAACTATTAACTTCTTATAAACTATTAACTTCTTATAAACTATTAACTTCTTATAAACTATTAACTTCTTATAAACTATTAACTTCTTATAAACTATTAACTTCTTATAAACTATTAACTTCTTATAAACTATTAACTTCTTATAAACTATTAACTTCTTATAAACTATTAACTTCTTATAAACTATTAACTTCTTATAAACTATTAACTTCTTATAAACTATTAACTTCTTATAAACTATTAACTTCTTATAAACTATTAACTTCTTATAAACTATTAAATTCGTAATTCATCTAAATCTTCATTTAAACTTAAATTTTCATGTTTACAACTAATTAAAGTCCCTGGTAATTTAACGTTAGTTCATTCAAAATATCTAAATCTATTCTTTCTCATTCATAGTTTATGGACTCATCTCTTCTATGCCACCTAGTGAGACAGCGATGAAGCAGACCCGCACATCAAAATCACATTCATTTAAATTCAGTAATCTATAAATACGTTGTAATCAAATACGTAAAATGTCAATTGAGATCTTAGCAAATTCAGATCTCTAAATAACTCTAATTTACAATCATTATGTAAATTTAGAAATCAATATCAATAAATTATAATTTCTCATTTTATTATTTCAAAATTCTTTGGTCCATTATATTCATGAAACTTATAATTCTGCTGGAAACCGCATTAAATTTGATATTATATCTTATAAATTTTATAGGGTTTCAAAGATTTTATAATCAAATTTCTACAATACTCGGGTTAAGGTTATTTTCAACTTGCTAATTTTCAGTCTGAAGAAAATGAATGAACACAGTTATTTTCAAATGTTAACTAGGTAGGCATTGACAATCCAATATTAAATATTCCAGCAATGGTATAAAAATAGAAAAAAACTTATTATAAAAACGATCAAAACACGAAAATGGGATACCGTTAGATAACTCTGATTTTTCTTTAAGCCAACTACTTGTTTCAAAGAATCACTTTTTGGTAAAACAATAACCTAAAATATCGATAAACATTCAACATCGAGTTTTTTTAAATCTTGCCATTCAATCTAGTCTTCTATGGTTACCACTCAATTACCAAACACTCTCAGTAGTTTAACAATGGGCATTTACCAACATCTATTATTACCTATGTTAACAGTCACTTTCCGAGTACTATGAGTGTAATAATTGGGTGTCAGAGTGCTGCTGGGACGTCACACTAGTACAAACTTATGAATAGGATTAGGGTAAGTATATAATAGGTCAATTTTTTTGTTAACTGTAAATAACAATTACGGTGATATAAACCTTCTTACTATGAGACGTAAATTGTTCAGAGGAAATTATTTTTAATTTAAAAGATCACAAACGTAACTTGACCCAAAAAAATTATAAAAAGGTACTTGAAAAGACACCTTTATTCAAGCAAACACGGCAAGATACTAATAGGCAGTTGTGAACTTGTGATACAAGGCAACTTATAGACTTAGGAATTAAGTTTAAGAATGTTCTTTGTGTGTATTTAGTCCTTTAGTTGGCAATAATTTCATTATTTGGTACAATATATTTTTATTTAAATTTTGTCTTGCATTTACAATTTTTCAAATTACTTTAAAAAAATTATTGAGTAGTTTTGGTTTAACTGTAAAAGTAGAAAAACGATTAAAATTTATTTAATATTTTCCTTCCCATCCATTATTCTATTTTGTAATTTGATCGTTTGGTATATTATGTTAAAGTACATGTTTTGTAACATAGAGTGTGTTAATATGACTTTTACGAAAATTTGTCGACGAAACGCCTTGTCGACGAAAAGCCCCGTCGACGAAACGTCTGTCAACCGTTTTTCTAGATGTACAATTTACGATCTATCAGTGCATTTTAAAACCTAAACGATTAATTACTTACTTTTTATTTAAAATGGTAGTCCGATCACTAGATTATCAAAATGTCTAATTTCAATGTTCGGACATACTAGCCGATTTAACAAAGAATCCATCCGTCCAGTCTGACGATTACTGAAAAAATTCATGTGATGCGTCTGATAACAACTGTTATTATAACTTGTTAATTTAGATCAGGGGTGGGCAAATACAGCACTCAGTGCTATTTTGGCCTTCAGCGCGGCCCCACTGCCCACCAGGGAAAAAGTGCTTTGTTTTCTTCCAAATAAAATTTAGAATTTTTAGCCCTGACTGCTCTATAAATTAAGAAGATAATATAGAAGAGTATGGTCAACTAATTGAGAACAATATATTTGTAATGACCTTGATACTTTGATAGTAAATTGTATACGTTAATAAGGTATTTTTAGTTTATTGTTACAATAGTGCCGGGGTTTAATTTATTTAGCTCTGTCTCTTTTTATCTAGATCAGTTAATTTTATATCTTTCATACGCTTGTCATGGGATATTCAAACACTGCTAAAAATTTATGAAATCATTTTTAATTCCCTTTTTTAATAAGTTAGGCAGCCATAGTAATTTATCTTGTGAATTTATGAGTTACTTATGCAAGATAGCTTATTTTTGTTTTTATTGTGAATTATTTTCACATGAAGAAAAAAATTATTATATATCATTTATTAATTCTTTTTAATGCAAATGATAAATCTACTACCGATATTTATGCGCAAAATATGTACCGTTGTACATGTACATACTTCAATTAAATCTACCACCTCATTGCATAATTACTCAGTATCCCCAGTAATTTAGAAAACTAAAAGAAAATTGGCACCGAGATTCCATCCTTCGGCAATGAAAAACACAATGAGTGCCCACCCCTGATTTAGATCGTTACATTGGTCGATAACATAATTTTTTTTTTTTTTTTGAGTTAGTTACGCTTGTATATTCTCCGAATAAAATATGGTTTGAGTTGTTACATATGATAACAAAATATGATAATACTTTAACGTCAAATATATAGATATTTTACAGGATGGGGCGTAAGTTTGGAAGCAATTTTTCAAACATTAATATAATTCTTAAAAATAAGTTCCTAAGTAGGTGATAGGGTTTGAACTATAGTAGAGACACTACATTATGACGTGGCAGTGTTATTTTTTACAAAAATTTAGTCAATTCAAAAATGTCAGACAAAAGAGAAGCCATTATTGCTCTACACCGTGCCGGGAAGTCAGATTCCGTCATTTCAAAGACTCTCTCAATAGCGAGATCGACTTTTTGGAAGTGTGTGAAGCGTTTTAATGAGAGAGGAGACTTGACTGATCGTCCAAGAAGTGGTAGACCACGCTCACAACGCACCAAACAACTGATAAAATGTGCCCGAGAGAAGATCAGGAGGAACCCGAAAAGGTCAATACGATTGTTAGCCAAAACAGCTAATGTGAGTCCCAGAACAATGAGAAGAGTTGTCAAAGAAGACCTAAAGATGTCCTCTTTCACCCTCCAAAAGAGACAGACTCTGTCAGAAGCTGTAAAGAAAAAGAGATTGGAGAGAAGCGAAGCACTTCTGAGAGAATTGAAGACTGGCACGGCTGGTGAAATTGTATGGTCTGACGAAAAAAATTTCACAGTGGAAATGGCTCACAACCGGAGGAATGACAGAATAATTGGTAAAAGTGCAAAAGACATCCCATACAACCAAAAAACTGTCCACAGAACCATGAAACCTGCTTCAGTAATGGTCTGGGCCGCCGTTTCAGAAACTTGGAGATCTCCTTTAATTTTTGTGGAACAAGGCGCCAAAATCAATGCTAAATGTTATATTGAGAATATTTTGACGCCAATGTTGGAGTCAGCTAAGGATCACTTCGGTAATGACACTCTATGGACATTTCAGCAAGACGGCGCGACTTCACATACTGCAAATGTCACTCAAAACTGATGCCATGACCATCTTCCACGGTTTTGGTCCAAAGAAATGTGGCCTCCCTGCTCCCCAGATGTTAATCCTATGGACTTTTCGGTATGGTCCATTCTTGAATCAAAGGCCTGTGGTAAATTCCATCGCAGTGTGGATGATTTAAAGTGTTCGCTCCAGAGATCTTGGAAGGAAATTTCACAAGATCAGTTGCGTGCCGCAGTAGGAGGAGTTCGGAGGAGATTTGAGGCTGTTATTAAAAACAAGGGGGGACATTTTGAATAAATTTATGATTTTTGAATTCTTAAAACCCTTATGTAATAATACATAACTGTAAATTATTGAATATATTTTTCGTTGGATTATAATATGCACTTTAATTTGCTTCCAAACTTACGCCCCACCCTGTACATAATAACCCACGTATTTTATTTAGTGTCATGTGTGAATTATATAAAGCGCTTCTCAATAATCACAAAATATGTAAAATATCACATTAATATAAAATAACTTCGTTTTCAATTCTGGTGTGTGGCAAACAATGTATAACATGTTCAAAATTTCGACTGGAGTGACAACACTAATATCTAACGTATTTTTAACCATTGGCGAAGTGTTTGATTGTGTCTATGGATAGCCGATAAGTAATAATAATATAACATAATGCTTACTATTACTTAGTAGGGTGTTTGTGCCAGTAATCGGCATACCTCTAGTAATCGGAATAGCAGACACATTGAGCATAATTTTCTATATAATATATTAAGGAATAGATGCATATGTACTAAATTATTAAAGAATCAACCACTATAATTGATTAGTAATTCTTTCTAATCATTTAACCACACAAATTAACAGGTAGCTTCCAATCATTGTCGGAAAGTCAAGTTATCGGTCAGTTCGTTGTATTTTTCATAAGAGAACGGTTCCTCTTTGAAACTCCTGAGAGTGTTTCAGTAGCTTTTAATGTACAAGGTGTATGTTTTTCTAAATGTACATTTTACGATCTATCAGTGCATTTTAAAATTTAAGCAAACAAATACTTACTTTTTATTTAAAATGGTAGTCCGATCACTAGATTATCAGAACATCTGATTTTAATGTTCGGACAGACTGGCCGATTAAACATAGAATCCATCCGTCCACCCTGACGATTACTGGAAAAACTTCCCGTCATGCGTCCGATAACAAACTGGTATTTTAACTAATTAATTTATATCGTTACATTGGCCGATAACATTAATGAATAAATTTTGAGATAGTTAAGCTTGTATATTCTCCGAATAAAATACGTTATTACATATGATTACTTTAATAATACCCACTTGAATAGTGTCACGTGTGAATTATATATGGCGTTTGTCAATAACCAAAATACGTAAAATTCAATCAGAAGGATTTAAAATCAACAGAAACCCGGACTTCCACTCCAGGTTGTGACGTCATTGATAGCGACAAAGAATGGTTGAATCTACATCACAATAGTGGAAGAGGGCAAACTAGAGGGAATGTAGACGGCATATATATCGGCATTTATTTTTTAAGGGGACATTCGAATTATGTCCCGTTTAAACTTAAACAAAGCAACAGTTATTTAGGGGCCGAAAATTACTTTTTCAATGAAAATCTAATTGAGGTAAATCAATTTCAAAATAATTTTATCAGTAAATAAAATGTGTTCTAGACTTATAGTTAGCATTATAATAAGGGTAAGATATCTGCAACTAAATAGACATGAAATGCACATGACAATTACGGCTTGCTTTTATTTAAGATAGTTACCTCTTTTTCAGAACTATTATAATCAAAGAAAACGTATAGAGGCTAAAACTAAATTAATTGATATTACTAAATACCAATCTGAGTCTTCTGAGAAATGAATAAATTAAGCATTGATTGTCAATTTTAAAATATCTGAATATAATCTATGTATACTTGGCAGACGAATCAAATATATAATAAACCTTAATTTAAAGTAGCCGTTGATTCTTAAAGCGGCCGGGTAATTATTTCCTCTTGCATGTAGAAGGTAGCAGTTGTAGGAGCTTCAGCTTATGTAAATAAATAATCACACTTATATAAAAATAACTTAGTTTTCAATTCTGGTGTATGGCAAACAACAATGTATAACATGTTAAAACTTTCGAATGAAATGACAACACTAAAATATAACGTATTTTTAACCATTGACGAAGTGTTTGATTGTGTGTATGGCCTATGGGTAGGTAATAATAATATAAGCATAATACTTACTATTACTTAGTACAGTAGGAATTACGTTAATAAAAAATACATATTGATTGTATAGATATTAGGTATGACTAAATCTATTACTAGTAATTAGAAGCGGGAGAATAATTATACTAATTATACCATGATCAGTCACTAATCAACAAGTATGACGAACATTAGTTCCTTATGATTGGCCACCTGACGATAATAGAATTGGAAGTGACCGAACATAGATATTGCTATGACGATTACTAGCATTTTAGACTAATGGGACATTTTACTTTTAATTGCATAAGTAATCATATAAATGTGTTTATGTGTAAAGCGATTGGAAAGATAAAAATTCCAGCTTTGTAATGATAGTTGCATCGCGTTGGTAGCGTTTATATGTGACTTGTTATTATTTGTTTTTAATTTATCCTTAAGTGACCGATTACTGGCACAAACACCCTACAGTAGGAATTACGTTAATACAAAAAAAAACATATTGATTATATAGATATTAGGTGTGACTCTTACTAGGAATCAGAAGCGGGAGACGAATTATATGTATTACAGCACCAGCCTCCTAGACTAGTAAACAAACCTCCTAATAGACCAAGAAATTTTTGAAACTGTACCTACTGGAAAAAACCTCGTACTAGACAAAACATATTCTAGTGTAAATATTACAAGGAACAATAATTGCAATACTTTTTTAAAGATAAATCTCAAATATGAATGATGCATTATATTTAGTTATGCTGTTTTTAGGATAAAACATAAGACAGAATTGGTTTCAATTTTAATGTTGAAAAAATTTATGTGAAAAGTTACAGAAAACTAGATAGAGTGAAGACTATTGTAATTTGTATGTGTAAATCATAAAACGATTGGAAAGATAAAATTCCCAGCTTTTTAATGATAGTTGCATCGTGTCGGTAGAGTTTATATGCGACTTGTTATTGGTATTTGTTTGTAATTTGTAATACCCTATTACTGAAACAAACACCCTACACATAATACCTACACTTACTTCATATCTCTAGTTGCAGAAAAACTACTCCGTTAAATAAATTAACAATGTCCTCGATTGAACATTAGAGTTTGCTTTAATTGATTAAATCTTGAATAAATAAAACCAAATCTAATAAAAAGAAACTTAATTGAAACTAGATTGACACTCACAAGCTTTGTTCATATCTCTTCTTCCTCTGCAAGCCATGGTTTAAGAAGATATAAATTATATTTCACAAAATTTAAATACCTAGATGAGATAGAAGTGATAAAATCTTGAGTATCTCATAACACAACACATGCTCACTTCTAGGAAACTTTCACATAATAGATTATTTATAAAATTTGGAACACTGTCTTGATTCAAATCGGGAGAATTTATGTTTAGGATGTTCACCTAGAAGGGGTTTTATAGTATTCTAAGTACGTCCACAATCTCAATATTCTGTCTATTTCAGAGTTATTCTAAATAAATAATCTTTATTCTTTTCTAACCGTTTGCCGGTTGCTTTATGCCGTAAAAGTAAAGGTAAATCTTAAAATAATAATAATAATAATTATGTCTACTTATACTCGTATATGGGGAAATATACATTATCCCAGGCAGCAAAGATTTATTCCTGGGATATTAAGGGAATATTTCTTCCCAGGGTTATTCCCTTAATATCTCAGGAATAATGCTTGCTACCTGGGATATTAGTTCACCACAATTTAAATAAACAAAATAGGACATACAGATTAATTTACAGTACAAAATAGTATCTTCTATAGCCAATAAATAGAAAGCAGTTTCTAACCTGACAGATCATGATTTAACATCTACGGTATATTTGGCTCAATTAGAAGCCGAAAGCTATTTACTAGGGCAAGGTGTAAGTTATTGGTTGGTTCTAAGTTGTCGATCATGAAAAATATAAAAAAGTGTGTATTTTTTCTTAGCAGTTCGAAAATGTTGATCCACCCTGACTTTCATCTAGCTAGAAAGAAAGTTATGGTAGTACGTGGTCATAGAAGACTGAAAGTGGTCCCCTGCAGTTAATCTTTTATTGACCACTACAATTTTCTGTCTGTGTTGTGAAGATAAGAAATTAATTAGTAATTTCAAATTTATCCTAAGAATAAGTAAGAAATTTTTAAGGGAAAATAATTTATAATTTAAAATGGGTGATAGATTCAAGGTTATTGGTAAATTTCTATTCATAGGAAGTTTATTAAGGTTGGAGAGGGTTAAGTTAAAGGTTGGAAATATTTCGGCTGAAAACAAAGTATTATTAGAGAGAATGAAGCTTTTATAGTATTTGTGGGTTATCTGTTTTCACATTTTTGGGTTTACTAAGGGATAAAAAATATAACTGTTGCTTCTGAAATGTCATTTATTTGTCCCGACAAAAACAGTTTTATTCTGGATGCATGAATTTGGAGATGTCCTCTAGTTTGGCGTCGAGTGGGTCGCGAGGGATATGTAGTTTATTGTATCCACTAGTTTGTAGTACTGCAGCCTTACACACTTCATGATTATATAATTAGGATTGAAGTTTTAATGATCTAACATAATTAAAATAGAATACCAAAATTGAATAATACTAAAAATAAAAATAATTAGTAGATGGTGAATATATACTGTGTATCAAGATCTCTATGTTAGCTAGTAAATAAAGAAAAACACAACAAATTATTGGTCAATCGGTGAATTATTGATGAATTTTAAAAGAAATTAGAATGTCTCTAACAAAAATTGAAATTATTCTAAGTCCCATCGTCTAGATCACTAAAAGTCAATTTTTGAAGAAAATATTTCAAATTTTCCAAAATCTATAGAAAAGGTTCTGCTCTTTCATTTAAAACTAAAATGAAATAAATCGGTGAAGTACTGATGAAGTTATACAGGGTGCGGGGAAAGTCCCCGATCATATAAAAATGTGAATTTAATGAGTTGTGATGGATGAAATAAACAAAACTTATCACACAAAATCTCAATAAACCCATTTAACAGTTCTACCAATTATTTTTCAATATGACCACAATTGGCGGCGATTACTCTCTCGAGTCTACCTCTGAAGCTCTTTGTTGTTGGTTGCTGTTGAAATCTTTTACAAAATGAGTCCCCGCCTCTTCTGAAGCATCTGGCTCAGATCTGGAAAATAGAAAGAAAATTTGTACATATTTTTTATGAGTTATTACAGAAGACTCAAGGTTATAAAACCAGGATTATCCTTCTTCATTATATATTTCATCCCTTCTAATTACTCCAATATTAGCTACCACCATGTATCAGGAATTCACAACCTATAAATACAGCATTTTGTATTTCTTCACTCATATGGGAACAGGATATTATGATGTTTCAACTGCCACACCAGTTGCAGTCGCCGATGCTCAGAGCGAGGCACAAAGGCCCTGATAACATTGTACTATCGGGCCAACGTCGGTAAACTTTGGCAAAGTAAAGGCACGGTTGGGCATTGGTACGCCGGTGTTATTACACACTGGGCAAATGCAATGAAAACGACACTGGGCCAACGGTTGCCAAACAACACTGGCACAATGGAGGAAAACATTAGTAAACCTATCCAGTGATTTTTTGATGTACCAGTATATTTATTATACAACTCTACTGGTTCTATTTGGCAGTTATCGCCAGACAATCAGAGAGGTTAGGTGTAAACGATCTCTCCCAACTTTAATCTCACCAAATAGCCAATTTAATATCATCAATTAAGTATATCTTTGAAATTGTAGCCGTTTCAGGCAATTTAGTATAAATAGGCCTGTTATCCCTTCAATTATTAATTTAAAACTTTATTTATTTCCTTGATAAAAATTAGTTTGGCCGTTAGTTAATTCATTTATAGTATGAAATGTTATTTTTTCGTTTGAAATAATTATTAATAACTAATTGCACCATATATATATTATACTGAGTGAGAGTTAATCTATGGTCAAATTTTAATTAATTCATTCATTCATTACTTTGAACTTTCATCACAGAGCTTTCAACTTTATTCTGCGTCGTGGCCTCAAAATATTTTCTTTAATTTGAACTCATGGAGAATGGAATTTTCAAGGAGTTACAATTCTATAAAAATATGACCATCTTATTATGTACAATTTGTAATAAGAATAAGTATTTGATTTTGGTTATAAAAGCGGTGCTTGCCAATATAGTTAAATTCACTTTAAAATATCTCTAATTATCTCCGAGTCGTTTTATATCAAAAATTTTCTTTAGTAAATTGGTTCCACGGTGGCACAATGACAGAAGTGCAGGCACGAGGACAGATAGACCCACGATCGATACCCGGACTCATCATTTCACTTCTTCACATTTAACTTGTATACAATATTATGTAACAATTAATTAAATTGATATGCACCTAACCTAAGTATTATTATATCCAATAAAGTAAGAATGTTCAATTTTAATTCTTGAATTAATTAATTAATTTATTGAATATGAGTGGATAGTGTTTCGAAGCATATTAGATAATAGATATATAATTGGGCGTCGGTTCGATACAGGCATCGGCAACGTTAAGTATTGCCGGTACCAATCAGTCGTTTATACGTGGTTATACTGTACAGGGCCGGTGGATATCCGTGAGGTGGGCCAACGTCGGGTCTTCGCTGACCCAATACACCGAGACCGGCATGACAGCTTGGCCCAGAGTTTCGTTCTGAATTGGGCCAACGTTGGCCCAACATTGTAATGTTTACTGGGTATGATTATAGGAAGAGAATGAGATATAAATGAATAAATTTAGTAAATAGATAACATCTTTAATTTAAAAAATAAAATTTGATCGGGGACTTTCTCCGCACCGTGTAGGTGAAAATGTGTACTCAGTACGCTGTACATTTCCTTTCTAGTTACATTAGATATAGAGACCAACAATAACCCTAAACTTTCAACGTAAAACAGTCATGCAACATTATAAAAATATGATTAAAGATTATAGAGATATGATAATTGATAAGATAAATATGCATTTAATAATACTGTCACTAAGTAACAAAGAAGATGACGGAAAAGAAGAAGGAGAGGGAACTGTTGAAGTTGATTTAAAGTTTTAATCTATTGAAAAATCATCAACTAGGACTAGAAATTTAAAAAGCTTCCTAAATATTTTTAATTTTTCAAAATGAATGGACAAAATTGAACTTATATCCTGTTCTTATGTTATTCAACTACAGTGTGTATTTGTTATTTTGTGTGTCACGCTTACATCATTAGATAAAGAAAACATAAGATAAGGATAAACAAACTTTCTATCAATAGCGCCTCATAAAGTTGGTGTAAATAAAGGAAAAATCGAAGAAACAGTAAGGGCTAATCCACACAATGCGCCGGTCACGCTCCGCTCACGCTCCAGTCACGGTCCGATCCAATATTCTTTAATGCATTTCACGTAGAGCATCCACACTGGCAGTGCCGGTCAGGTCACGCTCCAGTCACGATCCAATCCAAAGATATTTTGACTGGAGCGTGATCGGACCGTGAGCGGAGCGGCACTGTCAGTGTGTATTAGCAACGCTCCAGTTGCGGTCCCGTTTTATTATTTGCGTGCTTTTTTTTTAATATTACTACACATATATATGTCACGCGCATTTGATTGATTTGAAATATCGACCGATTTTGCTGTGCAATCTCTTTGAGTAGTGATGGGAGGAGGTTGTTGTTATTAAACACCTCTGTTAATTATCTCGTGCGTCAGACCTGTGTTCCGCTTAGTCAGCACATTCGAGTGACCGGTGACTGTACTTTGCTGGTTCTGACTGTACTTTGTAATTGTTAATCCCTTATGCAGCGCAATTTGCAGCGTTACTGCCATTCTTTGGTGCTTTTATTTAGGTTGTTTTTATCGTCAGTTAGTTTTGATTTTTATCTCTTTTAACCTTTTTATTCTGTAGTAAGCTGGTAAGTTAACCTTGTTTAGTTGTGTTGCAGGAGGTTTAAGTTACAGCTGAGGTAGGAATTGTTGGTCTGCCTGGTGAACTCTGAACGTCTGCCAAGTGTTTCCAGAGTACTGAGCAGGGAGGTTGTTGACCCCTGAATGCTCATGGGCACTCCGGTTGAGGGGTGCTGGTGGCATTTGCTCTGTTTTGCCAGTCAGACTGCTATTTTATTTTGATGATTGAAGGTGAGGATGTGCTCTGTAGCTCATGTGACACACGTAATAACCGAAAGAAAAGAGTTAAATGTGCACTGTGTTCTGGATGGTTTCACATGTCATGTGTGGGACTGACCAGGGCACAGGCGTCAGTTATAGTAAGATGGGTTTGTGTGGCGTGTCGAGGGCGGGGTACAATCGATGACCCCCAGGAGCGGCCCAATCAGCTGGTGAATTTGGAGGCATATATTGGTGGCTGTCGTAGCAGGTTGAGAGTCCTAAATAAGATTCCCAGGGGATCAGTAATAGCTGTGGCGGGAGCCCTCCAACTGTTATTGTAGGGGGCTCTGACGCAGAAGACCCAATTAGCATGGACAAGGCTTATGAGCTTCTGCTACTGGGGGCTACAGTGCCCAGATGGCGGTAGGGAAGGTCGTAAGGTTTCTCTTGCTACCAAAATCAATCGGCAGGTGGCCCAATTTTTAGAGACTGACTCCCTACCTACGCTGCCTGAACCCATAATCCCAGTTGTTAATAATCGACACGCTTCAGATGATGACAAGTTACAAAAGTTGAAAAAAAGAGTGGCAGCTAAGTTTGCAGATGGTGACGTGAGTGGAGCAGTTCGTGAGCTGTCATCTTCGGATGGACTGGCCCAACGAAACGAAGAGACTGTCAGAGCGTTGAGGTCTAAACACCCGCCTGCCCCGCTAGACTTGATGATGCCAGAGCCTCCGGATAATTCTCTAGTTGTGCCTATTGTTTCGGAGGAGGATGTCCAGAGGGCTGTTAATTCTTTTCGTCCTGGTTCTGCCGGAGGACCTGATGGCCTCAGGCCAGGTCATTTGAAGACGCTATTGTCCCAATCATCTGCAGAGGCTGGAGTACGTCTTTTGACCACTCTGACAGATTTTGTGAATGCGATATTGAGAGGAGAAGTTCCTGATTTTGCTTTGTCAACTTTCTATGAAGCCACATTGTGCGCTTTAACCAAAAAGGATGGTGGCATCAGACCCATAGCAGTTGGTAATACCTTGCGTAGGTTGGCTGCCAAGGTTGGTGCGCGCCCCTTATCACACTCTCTTGGTAGTGAATTAAGACCGGTTCAGCTTGGGTTCTCTACGAAGGGTGGCTGTGAAGCTGCCGCACATTCTGCAAGACGGTACTTGAATGACTGTAACCATAGGAGGGTGTTTCTCAAGGTGGATATGAAAAACGCTTTCAATTGTCTGAGGAGAGATACCTTCCTTACTGTTATTCGTAACCGTGTGCCGGAGCTATATAGACTCCTTTGGCAAGCTTATTCTTCGCCTTCAGCTTTGTTTTTTGGTGAAGAGGTGCTGAGGTCGGAGACAGGTATCCAGCAGGGTGACCCTTTTGGACCGGCTATGTTTGCTCTTGGAATTGACGAGGTTTCTCGCAGGGTTGAGTCAGAGTTCAATGTATGGTATCTGGACGACGCAGCCCTGGGAGATACACCGGAGAGAGTTTTGGAGGACGTAAAAACCTTGATAGATGGGTTGAGTGCCATCGGACTTGAAGTTAATAGCGCAAAATGTGAGCTGACCATTCTCGATGATAACGCCCCTGGTGAAACAGAATTGTTGTTCCGGGCAGTGCTTCCAAATGTCAGAGTGGTTCATAAGGACAATTGCTCCTTGTTGGGTGCGCCTTTAAGTGACTTGGGTATCCCCGAGGAGATTTTAAGGAAGAAAGAAGATCTGGATCTCATGGTCCATCAAGCCTTCTTTTTGTTGAGAAATGTTTTCTCCATTCCGAAGCTACAATATGTTCTGCGGGCTTCTCCAGCTTACAAGCACGTAGTCGAACTTAGCTGCTTTGATGAATCACTTAGATCTGCCGTTGCCAGTGTGACCAATGTAGAGATGTCAGCTGATTCTTGGGTTCAGGCAACTTTACCGGTTGGCCTTGGTGGACTAGGTTGTAGGAGAGCTGGAGATATTGCCTTGCCTGCTTTTGTGTCTTCAATGTATTCTGTGAGTGATTTGGTTGAAACTATTCTTTCTAATATTAATATAGTCGATACCGGAGAGCTTACGGATGCAGTTGGGACATGGAGGCAGGGTTTACAGGCTGGTCTCCCGGTACCAGTCCATGAGTCCAGTCAAAAAGAATGGGATACACCACGGGCTCATTCATTAATGGAGAGTCTGTTGGCTAGACCTGATCAGGTGGCAAGGGCACGACTATTATCTGCATCTCTTAAAGAAACTGGAGTGTGGTTGAACGTAATTCCCATACCGTCATTGGGTACACAGCTCGATCCAGAGGGTAGCCATTGCTCTCAGAGTTGGTGCCAGAGTTTGTGAACTTCATTCTTGCCGCTGTGGCAGTGGGATGGATGTCAGGGGACTGCATGGCCTGTCTTGTAGGTACAGTTCTGGGCGTCACCCAAGACATGCAGCAATGAATGATGTGGTAAAACGGGCTTTGCAGAGAGCAGGACTCCCTTCAGTACTTGAGCCTCCTGGACTTGACAGAGGTGATGGTAAACGCCCAGATGGTATTACTGTGTTTCCTTACATGAATGGAAAGAGTCTGATTTGGGATTGCACGTGTGTCGACACATTTGCCGAGACACACCTCAATGATTCCGCAGTTGAGGCCGGATCAGCTGCCGGGGCTGCGGAGAACCGTAAACGTCAGAAATACTCCGCCCTTGGAGATGCATACATATTTGAGCCAATTGCTATAGAGACCACAGGAGCGTACGGTAGAACGACCTCATTAATCATGAAGTCCATAGGTAGACGCCTTGTTGAGACAACGAATGATCCAAGGGAGTCTGCCTGGTTCCAACAGCGAATGGCTCTTGCGATCCAGAGAGGGAATGCCTTCAGTATCCTCTCAGCCGCGAAGGAGAGGTTTTAGAGGGTCGGGTCCACCCCTTCAGGGAACTCAACCTCTCACTCGTAGTTCCTGAAGGAATTTCCTCTTCTGTAAAGATTTCATCCTTCTTGTTTTTAATGGAAAAATATTGTCTTTAAAAAAAAAAAAAAAAAATCTCTTGATCAATCGTTATTGTAGCCATCGACCGATGGCGCAACCATCTATCGATTGTAGCGCATTCGAATGATAAGATTATTTTAGCTTATGCATCTAATTGACAAATTTTATCGAATAGGTATATCGATTAATAGCGCACCTATCAATTAATTTCTGCACGTTCAAATGATATGGATTTTTTTAGTTTATGCATTTAATTGTCTTGATTTTAATGGAAAGATATTGCCTTTTTAAACAAAAAAATTGTTATATTTCATAGAGTAACCATTAATCGATTGATGATTACCCTACGAAATGTAACAATTAGATATAGAAATTATAGAAATCCATATCAATCGAACGCGCAACAATCGGTTGATGGTTTCCTTATTAAATATACCATTTAGATTGATAAACTAAATACTTTCTTTTTCATTCGAACGTGCAGCAATCGATCGTTGGTTGCGCTATCGGTCGATGGCTGTGCTAACGATAGATCAACAGATTATGAAGCGAAATCGGTCGTTATATTGCTGCAGATCAGTCAAACGCGAGTGACACATATAATACTTCTTATACGGTTATACCTTAGGGCTTAGACTCTAGAAGTCTAGATTCTTAGATATACAGTCAGTTTTCTCTAGGAGTGATTGTGTTTTCAGTGTTTCATGTTTTCTTTTCTAAAATCATTTTCAATTTTAGACAGATTTTTTCGAAAGTTTCAATATTCATTCGAAAATAATAGAAAAATTCAGTTTCGTCATCTATTAGATGAGGATAAAACGATCGTTGATATCCTTCGCACTTTCTGTCCTTTAGCATAGGATGAACTCAAAATATCTACTTTTTTGTTTTCTCTCATCCTGTTCATCAATTAAGCGTAATGATAATCACTGCAAAATCAGATGATACGGAAGGGACGGGAGTGAGAGCGGACCGTGACCGGACCGAACATGTGTATGCACAAGGATGAGACCGGACCGTGACTGGAGCGTGACCGGAGCGATGGTGTGGATTAGCCCTAATAGAAAAGGAAAACTAATAATTTGCTGCAGTATCATTACTGGGGTTCACACTAGAATTATTAATTGGAAATACCTATAAGAGTTTTGATTCTAAAGAGTAGAAAATATAATTTTTGATAAATTGAATATATTAATATGTATACTGACATGTGTCACGCACGTTTGAGTGATCTGCAATATCGACCGATTTCGCTGCTCCCATCTGTTGATCATAGTTTGCGCAGTCATCAATCGATAGCGCAACCATCGATCGATTCTTGAGCGTTAGAATGATATGATTTTTTTTTAGTTTGTACATTAAATTGGCACTTTTTATAACGTATATCAATCGATAGCGCAACCATCGATCGATTTTTGCTCGTTCGAATGATATGATTTTTTTTAGTTTCTAGATCAAATTGGCACATTTTATAGCGTATATCAATCGATAGCGCAACAACCATCGATCGATTTCTGCGCGTTCGAATGGTACAGGTTTTCTTTAATTGTTTATGCATTTAATTAATTGTTTTGTTTTTTATTGTAAAAATACTTTAAATTTTTTTATTTATTTAATAAGTCAACCATCAGTCGATTGTTGCGCGTTTGAATGATATGGATTTTGTTAGTTTATGCATCTAATTGTTGCATTTAATAGAGCAACCATCGATCGATTTTTGCGCGTTCGAATGATATGATTTTTTTATTTTTTAGATCAAATTGGCACATTTTATAGTGTATATCAATCGATAGCGCAACCATCGATCGATTTTTGCGCGTTCGAATGATACATGCTATAAATGTGCCACATGTGTACTAGCCCATGAATTAAACTATTTAATTCACGTACTAGCCCTGACTTGGAGCTATAGAGCGCTGTTCGTCGCTGTGTATGTTTACCAATTTCTGAGAAAAGTGTTTCCTTTTTTATTTCAATAATTTGTTTTCATATAGAACGGACCTCAGCTAGGAACGGTGTTAATATATTATTAATATTAATAATATAATAAATATAATATTAGCCTGTGAAAACCGTAGTTCGTGTCCATATTGCTAGAAATATTTCTATTATCATAAGCTGAAGCATAAGACAGTATGTAATACACGATGGGCCTTGTTTGTTGACTGAATGATGAACTGCCTGAATTATTGAATATATAATGTGTTTAATTAGTTGTATTAAATAAATTGTTGTCGAAAAACTGTTCCATACTGCATTTGGTTTATTTTTGTATGTGAAATTTTCGAAACCATAACACAAAAATATGTGAAATATGCAGTCGTGTGCCTCAGTGACCTCACTTGTGTTTCAGTTTCACGAATCACGACACGGCAGTTGTCTGTTGAGAATCACTGATCGAAGCTCAGGGCTCAGGCCTGTGTTCAAAATGTGACATTGATATAATCCTTTATTTTCTCCTAGTCCTATATTAATATTTAAATGTATATCATTAAAAGCAAAATGTACAGAAGGCAAAGCCAAAATTTTGAATTAATTCCTATCATCTATGTTCCCAGTCTGCAGAATATGGAACATTTTTCCAAGACTCTCTGCGAGACCTCGGGAGTTTTTGATTGAATTTTAGGAATTGGAGATCTTACATGTTTTAAAGTGTGGCAGGAAAGTCGCCGACTCACCAGTTTAGTAAGAAAATGGATCCAGGTCGCCACATTTAAGACACTTTAATAAAGGAGAAATTAGGCTTCCCTGCCCAGTGAAGATTTTACACTTGAAAACATCCTTATGCTTCATGCCTGATGCATGTGTATCTCTTGAGACTATTTTATGAGTGATTCACTTGTTATTTACAAGTTTTCCAACATATTTAACCCCTCAAAAGTTGTCAATATCCTTGTTTAAGAGTATGTACCAAGTCGCCGATTAATTGTCGACTTAAAATTTGTGAAAATAAGTAACTTTCACATATATAGACGACTAATGAGCATTGAGCACTTTAATTAGATTTAAAATTAAAATTGGTGACTCATAATCTTAAACAGCGGAACCGCGCATCTTTGTTGAAATGTAAACAGAGCCGCCATTATGTTTTGATATGGCGCGCTCCGCGATGTATAATTGTATATCAGTTTTCTGTGAAAGATTGCAATCCTTTGTTATGAATGATGTGGTCACTACTTGTCATTTTAATTTGATGCTCTGTGACTAATTATTGGAAAAAAAAAATGAATAACTATGAAAGAAAGTATGCCTCTCTCAAGTCTCAGGCCAGATTGCATTCTTTGTGAATTTTTTTCGAAACTCGCGGTCTTCTAAAAGACATTTATATAGAGTTTCAAAACTTTGCGGCTCATCAAATGTGAATTTTCACTTGATCAAATATTCCCGGTCTGTTAATAAGTAACTAAATCTAGGTAGTAATTGCTCCTTCCACCACGGCTCGCTTTATATCCCATTGCTTGTAGTTTTTATCACACAGCTCACATTTTTTATCCCACGACTTGCATTTTTTTCCCATGGCTCGCATTTTTTATCCCACGGCTCTCATTTTTTATCCCACGGCTCGCGATTTTTATCTCACGGCTCAGATATGATCCAAGTAAAATAGTATGTCTCTTAAACTCACCATTTGTCTCTCCAGCTCTCTCCAAAACTCAACAATTTCTCTCCAATATGATCAAATTATCATTAATTCTCTCCAAAATAACATTGTAGCATAGGAGAAAAATAGATAAAACTCGCCATTTGCAATTGAAGAGCTCAAAATAACTGTCACAAACTCGCCATTAAAATGGCGAGTTTGGACATGCTTTATTACTTGGGATATGATATCCCCACGGCTCTTCAAATAACCTGTTGGTGAAATGGCGGTTCTTAGACAACAACTAATGCAATCTGGGTCTCAGGCTCTCTGTGATTGGCTGGTATCAGTTGTATGCCTCTCTCTAATTGGCTGATACGCTCTCAATTATATATTATGGTATGTTTACTTGTGATAAATGATAATTAGGTTAATATAAAAATATAGGTAAATTGAAGACTGTCGCCTATCAAAATTGGAATTAACTTTTGACGACTGGCGACTGCATTACTAATTTTTGTTGACTTATTTAAAAAAAAAAGATATATTGGTGACTCAATGAACATTCTCTGAAACTAAGGCCAATATGAGGCAGTGGAGCTACAGAGACGGTAGACCAAGAGTGATGGATAGAGAGGAGGTGATGGCCAGTCTGCAGAATATGGAACATTTTTCCAAGACTCTCTGCGGGAGTTTATGATTGAATTTTAGAAATTGGAGATCTCTGCGGGAGATCTTGAATTAATTCCTATGTTACCATTAATTTAGCTGCAGGAGATTTTGAATTAATTCCTATGTTACCATTATATTAGCTGCGGGAGATTCTGAATCTGCTGCTGAGAGTCAGAGAGTAGCTCTATCTCAAATTAAAGTCTCTGTGGGAGAAGAGACACATTCTGCAGACTGGGGTGATGGGATGTTTTCTGTTTGGAGAACAAGGTGAAGCGGAGAGGAGATGCTCAGAGGTATAGTGCTGAGGATGTGGAGGGCGAGAGAGAGGATGATGAACGTGGTCCCATGGAGGAATGAAGAGGTGGGATGACTGAAGCGGACGAATGAATGGAACATGAATCTGTGTTGCAGGAAGAAGACTGCAGACCTGACAGCAAAGGAGACCTCTGCAAATATACCTCATTAGACATTAGATTAGACATACTGACGACTTTGTCCATACTTTAAAACATGGGAGTTCTTGAATTAATTCCTATGTTACAATCCAGTCTGCAGAATATGGGACATTTTTAACATTTTCTGTGCGAATATTCCTTAATTTCCTCCTATATTTACATGTATTTTACTGAGAACAGAAGCCAAAATAGAGGATTTCTTGGAGAACACTTTACCAGTTCCTGCAGTCTGGGTTACCATTAATTTAGCTGCGGGAGATTTTGAATTAATTCCTATGTTACCATTAATTTAGCTGCGGGAGATTCTGAATCTGCTGCTGAGAGCCAGAGAATAACTCTCTCTCAAATTAAAATCTCTGCGGGTGAAGAGACTCATTCTGTAGACTGGCTATGTTCCCAATCCCATGTTAATTTTGGCTTGAAATCTTCAAAATATGTCATATGAGCCAATTTGCCTTGACACAGAATTTTTATGAAATCAGAAATTTTGGCTCAAAGTTTGCTTACAATTTTCCAGCCTCTCTCCAAAGATTAACAAATTTCTCTCCTAAATGATCAAATTAGATCTCCAAGAGTCCAAAATAACTTTATAAGGCAGGCCCAAGTAAAATAGTATGACTCATAAACTCTACATTTGTCTCTCCAGCTCTCTCCAAAAGTCACCAAATTTCTCTCCAAAATGATCAGAGCCAGACTGCAGGAACTGGTAAAGTTTTCTCCAATATTCTAGAAATCCTCCATTTTGGCTTCTGTTCTCAGTAAAATACATGTAAATATAGGAGGAAATTAAGGATTGTTCGCACCGAAAATGTTAAAAATGTCCCATATTGTGCAGACTGGGATCAAAGTATCAAAACTTCTCTCCAAAATAAATAACATTGTAGCTTAAGCTTAGGAAAATTTTAGATATTTCTCGCCATTTGCAATTGAAGGACTCACAAACTCGCCATTTAAATGGCGAGTTTGGACATCCGACATCACATCATTCATCATTGGTCACGCCAAGTAAAATAGTATGGCTCATAAACTCTCCATTTGTCTCTCCAAAAATCACCAAATTTCTCTCCAAAATGATCAAATTATCATAAATTTTCTCCAAAATAACATTTTAGCATAGGAAAAAATTAGATGTTTCTCGCCATTTGCAATTCAAGGGATCAAAATAAATTTCACAAACTCGCCATTAAAATGGCAAGATTGGACATGCTTTATTACCTGGCATGATGATTGGTGGACACTGGACATGCTGTATTACCTGCTCACCAGTCTGTATTTGGTGCACAAAATCCCACTGACTTTTTCAAAAAGCTGAAAAAATCCACCATAAATTTCCTGTAATTTGGTTGATCCACCAACATTTTACCCATTTTTCCACCAAAAATTAGTGGTAACATAGAAATAAATACTAAAAATCCACCGACTTTGCCAGAATATTATTTTCAATGGAGAAAATTCCACCGACAAGTCAGTGGAATTTACCATGAAATACAGTCTGGCGGCTGCTCATTATCCAGTCTGCAGAATATCCAACATTTTTAACATTTTCTGTATGAACAATCTATAATTTCCTCCTATATAATTATATTTACATGTATTTTACTGAGAACAGAAGTCAAAATGTAGGATATCTTGTAGAACACTTCCAGATTGTATTTGGTGGTAAATTCCAATGATATGTATGTCAGGAGATATTCAATTTATCTAATAAAAAAATTCCTGCAATGTTGGAGGATATTTAGCTATTAATTCCTATATTACCATTAATTTTTGGAGGAGAAACTTGAAAAATTTTAGAGGACTAGACAGATTGATGAAAAATGTTAGCAGCTATTTCTCAGATTTTTGAAAAAGTCCGAGGAGTTCAGTGCACCAAATACAAACTGGGAACACTTTACTCCAGTTCCTTCAGTCTGGCTCATTATCATAGATAACTAATTAATTATTTAACTCCTCAGATAAAATTTTTTTGACCACTACTAGGCTAATTTAGATCATATTTTTAGTCAAAACTCTACTTAAATTAATCAATTTATCAAGATGGGTAAAAGAAAAAGAAGCCATAAAAATGAAACTCCTACAGCATCTTTAACAGCCAATTCAGTTGATATCCCAGATGAAGAGTTTAACGATTATAACACCTTTGAAGAACTTACCAGTTTCAAATACATGGGAAAAACTAAAGATAACAAAGTTGTCTTCCAAGATTGGGTTAAAGAAGGATTGCAGGTATGTTAAATTTATATTTTGATAATCACAATAATTATTACTAAATATGGATAATGATGTGATAGAAGTTATTATCATTTGATTAATATATTATATCCTTCAATTATTAAATATCTCATTTCATATTTGTTAAATTTTTATTTATATAGAAATAATAGAATATGATAGTCAATGCAAAGACTACTTTAATTTGCTTATACAATAATTTCCCCTTAAAAATATAATACAATATTTTTCCCTTAAAAACGTAAATGATAAATATAATATTTTTCACTTAAAAACGTAAACTTTAATTATGTTTCTTTGTTTAGAATTATTGACCAATCAATTTTTCTTTTTCAGACAAAGCAGCAAAATGTTAAAGTTTTGAACATTGAAAATGAATTGACTCTGAAAGATTCTGATGGATACCCCATCAATAAAAATCTTGATGGGCTCCAGGATAACGATACAAAACCTAGCAAAAAAAGAAAGAAGAATATCAAGAATGAACAGAAAGCTTCTTATGACAAAACATCTGAAGAAGTATCGACTATTTCTTCCAAAGCTGTCGTTAAAGATAAAATGAATCCAGAGTATATGAAATTCAAGAAAGTTCAAGAACCTGTGGATGTTAGTGCATGGGATGAGTTGAAAGTTCCTGACTCCATTAAGAAAGCACTTTCAGAAATTGGTTATTCTACTCCTACTGCAATCCAGGTATGTCCCACCCTGACCTTTTAAATCTATAATTGTAAATGTATTACTGGTCTTAGTATTAAACCAATGTTCTTTTTTCAGGAGAAATGCATCAAGCCTGCAATCATGGACAGGTGCGATGTACTGGGCGCTGCTGAAACAGGTAGTGGAAAAACACTGGCTTTTTGCATTCCAATTATACACGGAATTTGCAAAGACAAGGAGAAGGTGAAAGCTAAAATACAGAAGAACAAGATTGTCATACAAATGCGTGATAAAACCAAATTGAAAAAAGAGATGACAGCTAATACTCTGAAAGAAGATAATGATGATAGTAGTGATAATGATAGTTTTCTGGAAACTGATGAGGAAGATGTGGAAGAGTATTTGTTTAATGGGAATGATGGCATTGCAGAAATATCTTATGATACTCTGGCTAATGGCGAGAAAGATGTGGCAGAGGAAAATATGGATGACTCCGATGAGGAAAATATGGATGACTCCGATGAGGAAAATATGGATGACTCCGATGAGGAAAATATGGATGACTCCGATGAGGAAAATCTAGATGAAGAAGACATGGAAAATCTAGATGAAGAAGACATGGAAAATCTAGATGAAGAAGGCATGGAAAATCCAGATGAAGAAGATGAGGAAAATTCAGATATTGAAGATGAGGAAAATTCAGATATAGAAGATGAGGAAAATTTGGATCAAGGAGATGAGGAAAATTCAGATCTAGAAGATGAGGAGAATTCTTCTATTGGCTCTGATAGTGACTTTGGAACAGATGATGAGCAAGATATTGAAAACGAAATGGATGATGATAGTAAGTTGGGCCTCACAAGAGTAATGAATGATGTTCAATTCCCATTTTTGAAGAAAAAAGTTAAATTAGAAGAAACAGAAGAGATGTCCTTATTGCGAGCACTAATTCTCACTCCAACTCGAGAATTGGCTGTTCAGGTAAATATCTTGGTAGACTATAAGAAATAGAACTAATATTCAAATTTTATTTTATTTGATAGTTAGTGGGCTGATATCTTTCATAGCTGAGATTATAGATAACTTCTATTTTGTTTCTTATATATTAGGAATAACTTTCAATTTTATAATGATAGTAGTGTATCCAAATGTGATTCGCAACAGCTAGTAATATTGAAACATCTGACAACTTTGTTCAATAATGCTCAATCAGTTTAATGAACTAATTAATAGATTTTTATTGTTAGTGCTAATTAATTCCTTACAGAACATGAGGTATTTTTGGGCTAAGATGAGTTTCCTCAATTCCACAGATTCACAGTCACTTGTCACAAGTGAGCAAATACTCTGGTGTCAAGACAGGTGTCATTGTGGGGGGAATGGACGCAAGAAAGCAGAAGAGGTTACTCAAGAGGACCCGGCCTGAAATTGTGGTGGCTACCCCTGGCCGCCTTTGGGAACTAATCAAAGAGGGAGTGGACCATCTCCAAGAACTGAGTGCTGTCAGGTAGGAGCTGAGTGCTGTCAGGTAGGAGCTGAGTGCTGTCAGGTAGGAGCTGAGTGCTGTCAGGTAGGAGCTGAGTGCTGTCAGGTAGGAGCTGAGTGCTGTCAGGTAGGAGCTGAGTGCTGTCAGGTAGGAGCTGAGTGCTGTCAGGTAGGAGCTGAGTGCTGTCAGGTAGGAGCTGAGTGCTGTCAGGTAGGAGCTGAGTGCTGTCAGGTAGGAGCTGAGTGCTGTCAGGTAGGAGCTGAGTGCTGTCAGGTAGAAGCTGAGTGCTGTCAGGTAGGAGCTGAGTGCTGTCAGGTAGGAGCTGAGTGCTGTCAGGTAGGAGCTGAGTGCTGTCAGGTAGGAGCTGAGTGCTGTCAGGTAGGAGCTGAGTGCTGTCAGGTAGGAGCTGAGTGCTGTCAGGTAGGAGCTGAGTGCTGTCAGGTGGGAGCTGAGTGCTGTCAGGTGGGAGCTGAGTGCTGTCAGGTGGGAGCTGAGTGCTGTCAGGTGGGAGCTGAGTGCTGTCAGGTGGGAGCTGAGTGCTGTCAGGTGGGAGCTGAGTGCCGTCTGGTGGGAGCTGAGTGCCGTCTGGTGGGAGCTGAGTGCCGTCTGGTGGGAGCTGAGTGCCGTCTGGTGGGAGCTGAGTGCCGTCTGGTGGGAGCTGAGTGCCGTCTGGTGGGAACTGAGTGCCGTCTGGTATAAATATAATTAACCAGAGTTATGAGTCGCCTTATCTCCATCAATTGCATTTATACGTAACATAAATATTTTTGGGTAAAAGGAAATTCATTACTAAGAACATCAATTAATTATAATTTCATCTATTGTATTTGAACAGTTCTATTTGTAACACGTTTGCCATGGATTGCATTTATTTCTGACTGAATTACCTATTAATTAACCTTTTTTCTTTCCCCAGGTACCTGGCAATTGACGAGGCTGACAGGATGATAGGTCCTAAGAACTTTGAAGAGGTGGATAGGATAGTGAAGCTTCTCAACGGTGGAACGCAAAAGAACACCTCTGGTACAGACAGACAGACCTTCATATTCTCGGCCACTCTAACATTAGTGCATCAGTTGCCCCAGAGACTCAAGATGAAACAAAAGAAGGTGCGGCTTAGAGGAATCTTAGTACATGACTTTTAGGGGATTTTATTTTTGCACATTTTTATTAAATTCTGTGTTTAATATTTCTAGACGGTACTCTGTACAGTCTGGAAAAGTTATTCTGATTTCACTTTACTACAATATCTATATTCAAATATGGGTTAAAAAAAAGCTATTTTTCTGATATTTATATACTAGCTATAGGTAGGTAACTACATTAGCTATACTAAATTATATTTCATTTCAAGTAAATAAATAATATTGTATTTTGACAATATGTTCAAAATCAGCTACCTCCGTAGTTCAATTTTATATAATTCATGATATTTCCATTCAATGGCTAGCTCTTTGTTTTCTTTCCTTTCTTATTCCTCAAAAATTAGCTACTTTGGTATCTCGTTAATTTTTATTTTATTTTCCTCCAGAGCATCGTTTCCACCTCTGAAATAAAGCTTCAGAAACTTGCCAAGATGGTCGGCTGCAAACCATCGGCCAAGATATTTGATATCACTCGCAAGACTGCAACGGCGGAGAACCTCACAGAGTGCAGAATAAACTGTGAACAGGTGATTGTTACTATATTCTACTGTTGTAGTTATTAAGTTGTTAATTATTCTGAAGTTAAAGCAACTAGTGGATAATTCCTAAATGTCAAAATTTATCACCTAATTGAATTGTTCATTGCTGAAATTTTTATTTTCTCTTGGTGTCTTTATTGAATTGTTGGATTTGCCCATAATTTAATAGTTTGAATTGCCCTTTATTAATTGTTTAATTGCCCCTTATTAATTATTTGAATTGCTCATTCTGCTCATCTGAAGCGCTAAGAAAACCTACTTATCGAAATAAAAATAAATTATATTGCTTATGACTTTATTATATTATTATTTTAACTATATTATCTATTATTTAAGATGAATTGTACCTTATTTGTTATTGGTATGAATAAATCGCAGATATTGTTTACTACCTACTCCATTACTAAATGTAATCCTCTTTTCTAGCACGAGAAGGACTATTACCTGTACTACTTCCTAGTGCGTCACCCTGGCAGGACGATGGTGTTCTGTAACAGTATAGAGTGTGTCAGGAGACTCAAGAGTGTCTTCACCACCCTCAACTATAAGCCACAGGTACGCATGCACTGTACATAGTATAGTGAAGAGAATTTTCATTAAAAATCAGAGGAAATAGACTATGGTATTAGTTTTATAGTTATCTATGACATTAGTTCTTTAGTTATCTATGACATTAGTTCTTTAGTTATCTATGACATTAGTTCTATAGTTATATATGACATTAGTTTTTTAGTTATCTATGACATTAGTTCTAAAGTTATCTATGAAATTAGTTCTATAGTTATCTATGACATTAGTTCTAAAGTTATCTATGAAATTAGCTCTATAGTTATCTATGACTTTAGTTCTATAGTTATCTATGACATTAGTTCTATAGTTATCTATGACATTAGTTCTATAATTATCTATGACATTAGCTCTATAGTTATCTATGACATTAGTTCTATAGTTATCTATGACATTAGTTCTATAGTTATCTATGACATTAGTTCTATAGTTATCTATGACATTAGTTCTATAGTTATCTATGACATTAGTTCTATAGTTATCTATGACATTAGTTCTATAGTTATCTATGACATTACCAAAAAACAGCAATTATCCATTTATGTCTTTCATCTATTGTATTTGAAACTGTTTGTAACACTTTTTATTTAGTGCTTGAGTTTGGATATAAATTTTTCAGAGAAAAAAAAACCTATAAATTAGGGCTGTAACGATGCTATCGGTATCTTTACTCGTTATATCTGCCATTTTTTAGGTATCAAAATATTGGTGATATTTAGGTATCTGTGCATCGGTATCGGCAAATTATCAATACCAAGTATCGGTACTTATATCAGTATAGGTAGCTAATATGTATGGTATCGGTTCAATATGATATTTTTTTCATAAGAAACAAGAAGAATGTAATAAGATATAAATTTTTCCTCAGGATCTTCACGCTTCAATGCACCAGAAGCAGAGACTGCGTCACCTGGAAAAGTTCAGTTCAGAGCCAAACAGTCTGCTCATCACAACTGATGTCGCTGCCAGGGGTCTCGATATCAAGGGGGTGCAACATGTTATTCACTTCCAAGTACCTTTCACAGCTGAGGTGAGTGGTGGTGATGATGATATCTAAACAACTTCATGGAGATAATTACCTGTCTAAAAATAATTTCCGTGAGACTGCTTCTTTGAGTCCCTTGTATTTAACTTCCTTTTGATGTCAGTGATTTGGCCTTTGGTTCTGAAGTAAACTTTAAGTAAGTCGTACATTAAATTAAATTTTATCTCCTTGATCTTTATTGAGTTGAGAAAAAGAATTAGCTCCATGATATATTTTGATAGTAGAAGGAAAATTACTTAAGAGGAATATTAAAAAGAAATCTCTTATAAAAAAAATTTGTATCTTTTTGCTGTTTTTTAAAACTAATTCTGTATCTCGTGTAACTCGTATTCTTTTTTCCCTCAGTCTTATGTACACAGAAGTGGTCGTACAGCTCGTGCCAACGAAAACGGAATCAGCATCGTGTTCATTGAACCCAAGGATGTGATGAAGTTCAGAACTATCTGTCATACCCTAAACAGAAAAGATCCCAGCGAAATTCCATTCTTCCCTATCGAAGAAAATACTTATGATCAGGTAACTAAAGTTCCGTGAAATAGTATTTTATTGAGGTTGCTATGTTGTATTATTCTTTGCTTTTTATAAGTTTTTCTAAAGTTTTCTTCCATGAATGATGAAAGTAAATTTATACAGATTGTTCAATGGGATAAAAACTTTTTTCTAGATTGTCGAGAGAGTAGATCTTGCTGTTCAACTCGAGAAAATGGAACACGTGAGTAGAAGAGAAGAGAGAGAAAAAGAAGATAAAGATAAGGCAGGCAAAGAAATTGGAATTGTCGATTCTGATGACGAGTGAGTATTTCTGTTTTTTTTACTTCGCCCATCTAATCAATAGTTTCTTTTTTAATTCAATTTAATTTTACAAAATTTAAATGTCTTGAAACTGCACTACAGTAGCTACTACCAGTTAATAACATTAATACAGTTCAAATGTGTTTAATTTATTATTTCTAAACTGGTCAGATATTTAATATGGTACTAGTTTTTTTTACCATACTCATTTAAACTCTAATTTATTGATACGATTTAGAATTGGTTATTATTAACAGTTAAGTACACTAGTTGTACATGTATATAATCTCTCTTTCGTTTGTCTTTTTAGATTAGACCAAGAAGATCTGTATCTTTTGTCTCCAGACAAGCAGGTCACTATGCGTCCAGGTGCCAAAAAGAAGGAAATCAAACGCCTACGCAGGACACTTGAAGGATTGATAGCGAAGCCTATTGTGGGTGCCATGTTTTCACGCAGTCATGTTCGTAACATGTCTTCCATAGCATCGGCTGTTGGCATCGATAAAAATAACCTACCTGATTCTTGGGGTGCCGTGAATCCCAAATCTTCCCTGGTGGAAGATTCTACCAAAACACAGCGGGAGAAGTTCGCTGAAGAACTTTTCGGTGAGGATATGCCTTTTGAAGAGGGTATTGTCAAGTTGGATTCTTATGACAAGTACAAGAAACAGAGAAAAGAAATGGCAAAGTTCACAAAACTGCTCCTCAAACCTGAAAAAACTATCAAAGATGATATGAAGAAGATGAAAGAAACTATGATGAAGAAAAATAAAGAAAAGGCTGCTAAGAAAAGGGAGAAGAGAAAGAAGAAAAGAATGAGGATGAAACAGAATTAGATTGTTGTTATACAAATATAATGCGCCCCACTGAACTGTATTTTAATTGTCCTATAAAATATTTTGCCATTTGTGATTTCATAAAAGGTATTCAATAACTCGTATGTTAAACCTATTTAAATAAATGATTAGTTATAGAAATTTGTTACAAAATTCTAGAAAGTAGCTGTTTAAGAAATTGATGGCAAGTAATATTAAGGAGCATAATTTAATGAGTTTGAAGGCAAGAAAAGTAATCTTGCCAAAGAATGCCACGCAAACCATTTGAATATAAATTGCAGGTTATGCATATTTCCTAATTGCTAATACTGGATCTTACTATATTTAAGTTAACAAAAAAAATAATTAATCAAACTACATTCCTATTGACAACGCTTATCGATTCGATTGCTGGAATATCTATTCTATGGATTGTTCCATCGAATAGACAGACCGTTGTTTGTAGGGATATGAAGATTAAGTCATTTAATTATGTACGTTCATTTCATTCTATTTTCCAGTATAAGATGGGAAGCCGAAGTTGGTGGGATTATTTAAAATATTTGGAGACTGTCTTTTGGCAATATATAGGAGTGAACTAAATAATAATGTTTATATGCAAATTATGTTTTGCATGTAATATAACATATTGAATTGATGTTATGTTATAAGATATAATTAACCGACTCTTGTGACTAATCAAGGTCACTGACTCACTGCAGTTATATTTAAGTGCATCATGCTTGTACTCAAAATAGGGTTTTGCAATTTATACATTATTGTTCCTTAAATGTTAAACGTAACAATTTCTCTTAAGTTAACTCGGTCTAATTCAACTTTGCTATTTAATTAATAATTTTATACGTACAACATACATATAACTACTGATTTGTATATGTATTGTGTAATTACACGAAGTGTTCCTACATGTACGTAATGTCTTTGTCTGCCTGTAGGCATGCAAGCATAACTTTTATTATCAACTTATCAGTATTTAGGTAGCCTACATTGGACTCTTATTATACCTTTAATCATTCAGTGAATCGCATTTTTTACGCTCTACAGTGAAAAACAATTATTTTAAGAACTCATTTTATTTTGTAACTAGCTTAATGGAGTAAAGTAACTACATTATTAATTATATTTGTATAGATTCTGGCTCTCTGAAACGTGTTCAGAACATGTTCAGTTCGTAATTCCGTACCTTTGTTGGCGTCGATGATGCAATGCAGTTTCTCTTGATACGCCGTTGTGTAAAGTTGTAGGTAATTGAAAATATTGCATTTAATAATAATACCTTGGTTGTAGTCACTAGGAGTAGGATCAAGTCACCATTATGAAATAAAGAAAGAGTAGCTTAAGTTATAACTCTACAAGAAAGATAGTTAGGGTTAAATTAATTGTTAATTTGTGTTAGGTACTTAAACTTAGCTATTTGTCTGAGTATTTGATAATTCTAATTAAATGTTAATATCCTAGGTATAATATATTTCTATTAATGTCTCTTCTTAATTACTCTTTTTAGTCTTTTTCAGATTTTGACTTTAGTTACCTAGGCTACCTACTCTACTCATATTTCATTTTAACAATAATATTATAATGAGTGATATTGAAGAAAATAGCGTTTGTACTCTTTGTGATGAATACCAAAAGGAAATTGAACTGCCTTGTGGGCACAAATTTTGTTTGACTTGTATTTCAGGCATGGAGAAGAATAAAGATTCCAAGTGTCCATTGTGTAGAAGACATTGGAAAGTAGATAGTGCAGAAGAAGCATTAGAAGGGGCAACAGCCTTGGATAAAAAGAAAGAGTTCAAATTTGATGAAGAAATTCCATGCCCTGAACATGACAAGCTTTTCATTGCCTGGTGCAAGGATTGCAATGAATTTGCATGTATAACTTGTTTGTCAGCACAGCATATGCGTCATTATGTGAATGACATTTGTGAAAGCGTAGATGACATCAAAAACAGCATAAGAGAAAGAAAACAGTTGAAGAAGAATGATATGGAAGAACAAATGAAGATCTTGGAAGAAAATGACCAACAGTTGATGGAACTGTCCAGATCAATTGGCAAGTTAATTGAATCTGTTAAAACTGCTTATAGTGTCAGGTGCCTTTATCAAGAGAGGTTACAAATGGTTGATGATTTTCTCAGTGATGAGAAGATAAATAATTATGCAAGTTTTCATAAGAAATGCTCAGAAATTCTCACAGACACCCCATTGTATGAATTACCAGAGCTGATGCCTGAAATGCTGCAGGACAAACTTGTGAGTTTATAGAATTAATTCTTGTTTGAGGAGTAGCTATAGAATAGGTTACTGTTTAATTATTAGCTAGCTATAATTTAAGTTAATTGGGTTTGTAGCTATATAATCAATTAATTTTTTTAGTCCAATCCATTAATTTTCTAGGGCTCTCACTCTTAAAGGCAGATGTTAAACTTTTTCATATTATATATCTATTTTTATGCCTTCAATTATATTCTTATTTTTAATGGAAAAATATTATCTTTAAAAAGGAAGACTTCAATTTTTAAATACCTATTTATAATGATTTTTCATGACAGGAGTGTGAATGAAACTATAGTTAATATAGTTATAGCTACTTCAAATAAAACTTATGATAATCAACACTAATAATCACTTTCTTCTGATACTGTATATTGTTGGAAATGAAAAGTATTGTTTTTTTTAATATTTTAAACCCACTATTTGAAAATATGTAGTCCATTTTATTAGGTTAACCAGATTTCACATTCTTTCCCATTAATTTACTTAGTTTTATAAATAAAGTATTGAACTGATCTCATTCTAATTCAATTTATTTTCACTTTCAGAAACTACCAAATATCAAGCCTCTGAAGAGCACTAAATCTGAAGAATTACCCAAGGAAGTATGTCAGAAGATTGCATATTTCAAATCAAACAGAAAATTATGGATTGTGAATGATCCTGAAAGTGCTTGGGCTGCATCTGTTGCTAGTGAATCTATTCCTAATTTTGTGATGCGTATTGAGTGCAAGAGAGGAAAGAATTCCATCATTCCATTTGACCACATTTCAAAAGCTTTTGGAAATGCTAATGAGAAAGCATCGGTAGATCTTCATTTCTTTGATTCGTTCTGTGGAGAGAGCAACAATGACAGTGATAAATTGATACTTACCATGTGTATTAATAGTAAATGGTGAGTGAATAAATTATGGCAATTGTATAGTCCCTTCAAATCTAACACTAAGGAATTCTTTTGTGGATAAATAGTAATAGATGTAGTGTAATTATCTCTTGTGTGATTTATCAAAATATGATAGCTATACAGGATATGTTATTAATATGTTCTTTCATCATTGCCAAAGTCCTCCACAACCTCTTGATATTTTTTTTACTGTTCTCATCTACAAAACCTGCCATACCAATAGGTAGGTAAATGACTTTATTTTATATTTCTGGATGACTTCTTGTATCAGATTGCCATCTTAATGTTAAAAGCAGTTATTTCATGCAAGAAAATCAATTTAATCTCTCTATTGCAGTCGTCTTACATCCTACTATGGTTCTTGCCCCAACAATCTTGAGACACTCCCCATCACTGTAACTGAATTAGGTCTTGCCATCAAGAGTAAGAAACATGTGCAAAAAATATGCAGAGTCCAGAACTGGATGAGATTATCAATTCTGAGTGAGTTTTGGGGAAAATAATAGTCAATTAATCTGTCAATTTAGGTCACTCTAGAATCTAGACACTAGAGAGATATTCAAATAGTCCTATTCTAGCTATAGCTAGTAGGAAATATATTGATAGCTGAAATATTTAAAAAGTCACTCTCTTTCAATTACTAAGTTGCAATCAAATGTAAACAAACAGACTATTTTCTGATTAGTGATTATAATGTGTATTTCAAGTAATTTTTAACTGTGTAAATAATTAATTGCTATTAACAATTGATAAATCTTTTTTTAAGGTTTATTCAAGTTACAATGATTGATAGATCTTATGAATTTTTACTAAATTCTGATATTTCAGATAAATGTCTTTATTATTTGTACTAAATACATTGCTCTAGCTAGTTACATTCTTTTAATTCTTTTTATTTTCAGAATTGTCAGTGCCAATCAACTTCCCACCTGATGATTTGTCTCAATTGAAACATTTCAATCAAAAGTTGAGCCTATATATCTCGGGGGAAATAAGTGAAAGTCTGGCGAATGTCTATTATATTATTCATAACCTTATTGGTGGAAAAACGTAAGTTCTAATTTTCCATTTTACTGAATAGTATATATTTTTTACATATTTCCATAGGTAAAGCAGTACCAATGGCACGAATATATCATAGATTTAATTTATAGAGTCTTCGGTTCATAAATAACTTTTAAATAATTATTTTTTCTACAATTTTTCAGGTTACAAAAACTTGAATTTCTTCACTTTGAACCCCCTAGAACTCTTTTCAGCAAATTCAAACTCGAAGATCTTAATCTGGATGGTTTCAATATTTGTACTGTCAATGTTGATCCAACATCATTAAATTCAAAGTTAGAAAATTCTCTCGGTCAGTGGATTCGAACACACGTCTTCACTGGAGTGATTCGGAATACTTTCTTTGGCAATTCTTATAAAGTGCCTGCTGAATGTTCTTTTGTCAGGTCATTCACTTGAAATCAAAATGAAATTCAGTTGTCATTAAAGATGTGAAAACAAGAGAGCTTTGTACTTATTTTTGTAGCTTTGTACTTATTTCTGTAGCATTGTACTTATTTTTGTAGCATTGTACTTATTTTTGTAGCATTGTACTTCTTTTTGCAGCATTGTACTTATTTTCTATATCCATCACTATTAGCTACATGCTACTCTAATTCAATATATTATTGTACACTATATATCTACTCCACTTATGACAATTATTCACATGGTTTTTCTTAGCCTTAACATTTTATATATATCTTAAATATGAAAAGTTTTAATCTGATTCGGTATTTAGTAAGTCTTATATTTGAAAAATATTTTTTGTTATATTTTATTCCAGCATTTTTTTAAATCAATGTTACAGGTTTTAGAAGTATAGTTAATTTTGCCAATTTTGATGATCCAATTATATTGAATATCTTTCATCATTTTGTTTTATTTTGCTATTTCCTCGTACATTATTACTCTATAACAAGTCTGTATTTTCAATCATATGAAAAGAATCATATAGACTAGGGTAAGGGCTCCTTGTATCGTCCCTCTCCATTTATCGTCATGTTTCAGTTATTTTCGTCCATAACAAGACTTAGAAACATTTCTATGGTTTAGGTATTTTACAAATCGATGTCTCCATATATTTTTGTTATTGTTACAAAAATGTAAGTAATTTCATTTGAAATTACAATCAGAGTGTCAGTTTAACTGATGAGATGTATGACGATACGGTACATTCAGCACAAACACACCGAAATTGATTAGGTATATAGAATTTGTTATGCGCGATTTTACGCTTCAAATAATTTTTTTTCAAAATAACGTTCATACAGTTTTACTTACGTTTAATTGCATTTCTTAAATATAAAATCAGAAATTAATTTAGTCATCAATATTTCAAATAAATCGATGTGTCGATATTTGGGTATCAATAAAGTGGGTTTTCCATTTATCGTCATGGGGTGACGATAAATGGTATTTTGATCAATTTCGCAATAGTTGTTTTAAAACAGTTTAATGGTTAGTAAATATATTAATTCTCAATATTTATACAATTTTCTATGTTTAAATAGCTTTTACCCATTTATCGACCTACTAGAACTTAATTAGGGTGGTAAGCAGGGGGGGGGGGGGGGGTAATTAGAGGGGGGAACCTATACATATATAATAGAAACAGAATAGTTTATTATACTATTCAATATACCTTGTTCATCTGAATAATGATTAGTAAAGAAATAAAATATGATTTAATTAGAAAAAGTGTCATCTAATTTGATAAAACGTACAAAATTTCACAAGTTTTAGACGTCATATCATGTTGTTGTATTGCCATACATAATACACGTTATCCAAAGAATGTTTGCACATCAGCGTGTGATTTTAATAATTAATATATAGCTGATATTTATCTTAAAATCATTTAGTAGATAGTTTAGTGTTTACATCTCTCTGAGATTCGGTTAATTTTTATTCACACAGTTTACGATGATATATATTTTGTGAACTTCATCTATTTGGAAAAACAAACAACGTGATCTATCAAAATTTCGATACGATTTTGGTTTTCTAAATCTTTTTCCTCTCAAAATAAATTGATTTCAGCTGAAATTATTCATATCATAAATTAATTATTGTTAATCCATCATATTATCTTAAATGCCATTTCCAGTGTCCGGGAAAACTTTGAATATGTTAAATAAACCGCTTAAAATAAAGTTTACTATATATTTTTCATTCTTTTTGAAGTTTTTAATACTCTGTGTGACCCAATAGTACGAAACACTATTGTTATACTCAAGATAATTTAATGAGAAGAAAATTAAAAATATAGTCGCTTTGATTAATTACTTATGTAGGGGTTTTAACGTCTGCTGCAGAATCGGATGCCAATTCACTGACTTCAAAATATAAATTTATTAAGATGAGATTCATGAGCAAAGTCAAATACCACCTGTCGGTGTCTTGCTCATGGACAGAGCTAGGCGTTCCGCACGAATGTTCGCGAACCTTTATTCGCGAACCGGTTCGGACTGGAAAATGGGTTCGGACATTCGGATTCGGAACCTCTTCAAAAACGGTTCGGACTTCAGTGTTCGGAACGTCTTTTTCGCAAGTCCGAACCTCCGTACCCGGGGAAAACTGACCTGTTCATTTAATTATTTTACGTTCTGAACATGTACTGTACCTCTCGGCTACTATTATATACATAATTATGTAGGTTTCTGCTTAACACTGAAGCGAAGAACATGCGTCTTTCCCCGCTCTTCTTCCATTACGTTATTCATCCTTTCTGGAATAGCGGTAAGTTTTATAATAATCTTAACAAGTTAATTCTTTAATAACGGTTTATGTTCCCTTCAAATCTCAATTAAAATTGCTTGAAATATGTAGAACTATAGGTAAGGCTAAGTAGGTAGGCTGATCAGATAATTTAAGATCGAGTATTCGGCTATTCGCTTTACAATTGAATTGATTATAATTCATATTATTATATAGGTATTATAATATTACATGTATATAAGTTATAATATAAATAACTTTGAGAAATATTCAAAGTAATCTTCACTGTCTGACCTTTCTAATTTATTGAATAGAAGAAAAAGTAAAGCAAGCAATAGAGTATAGGAATACCATAATACGGTATCTTATAGTACTTTCATATTCAAACAAAATGCAAAAAGTTTTTATATCATCAGTTCTCTAGAGAGAATTAATCAAAAATGTTGTAATATAAATGAAAAATTGAAAACTAATAGTAAAAACTTAAAACATATTCAATTAGATACTTGGATACTTTAATATGGATACATTGTCTTGCATTGTTATGACGACAGAGTTGGTCTTAATTTTTCTTTGCATGAAATTCGGAGGTCAGAAGAAAATTCAGAATAACATAAACTACGTATTGGAGTAGAGACTGGAGGGGAACTTTAAAGATACTTAATGCTCATTCAGTCATACTCAATGATACTAACTTATTAAGTATAGTAAGTACAGTGGAACTCCCTTATAGTGAACTCCTGTATAGTGAATCACGCTAAATAGTAAAATCCGGTATAGCGAACTACACAATATTCGTAAGTTTTCTATGAATCTCTTATTCCTATTTAGTAAATTCTCTAAATTAGTTGTATTTCATGAAACAGCAGTTCTACCAGTGCAACTCCTGTATAATGTAGTCATATGAAGTCACAGTATAATTATTATTATAAATTTATTATATTAACCCAAATGAATTTGACGTATGTTTTATAGGCATATATTTTTTAAATTGCTTTATATATTTCATGTCATTTCTTTAAATTTACTGGCCTTTCTTGACCTTGTTGCTACATAAATACCAACTATATTTTTTAATTCAAAACTTAAATATTTACGTATCGGCGTAAATCAGCGTAAATTATGGAATTAATTGTACTTTAGTGACGTGTGGAAATCAGAGGTTAGCTTACAAATGTTCGGACTAAATGTTTGGTTCGGAACAAATGTTCGGACCAAACTTTTCCAAATTGGGTTCGCTATACGGAGGTTCGGAACCCAAAATCGACGAAGATTCGGCTTCGGATTCGGAACCTAAAAAAAGGTTCGCGCGCCCAGCTCTGCTCATGGATGTAGAGATGAAGAGGTGATAGTAAATGAAGCCTACGAGTCTACCTAACACAAAATATCTAAGACCTCGTAGTTGAAGAGCATAACCCTAGTGCTATCCTCTAAAACTGTAAGTAGCGTTACAAAAGATTTACTTGGATAAAATGGGGAAAATATTTCATGATCCAAATTACAACAGTTCAGGGCCCAGAGTGACCATTTTCGTCACATTCCTTGGTAAGGGACTGCATTCACTGAGTAGCTTTCCTACATCCATGAGCTTTGTCACTGACGGTGGTAGGTGACCTTGTTCATGAAGCCACTTTTCTTTCTGATTGCTTCTTCGAGTCCCTTGCATTCAATTTCATTTTGACATCAGCGATATATGGCCTTTGGTTCCGAAGCAGACGTTAAACCCCATACTAGCTGCAATCAATAATTTCGCCATTCTGGCATCATTTCACCTACTAAGACAATTTTTCCCTCATTCTACCTGATTTTTCCCCATTCCAACCTGATTTTCCCCCATTCTACCTAATTTCCCCCACTCTACCTAATTTTCTCAATTCCACCTGATTTTCCCCAATTCTATCTTATTATTCTACCTGATTTTCCCCCATTCTACCTAATTTTCTCAATTCTACCTTATTTTTCCCCATTCTACCTGATTTTCCCCCCATTCTACCTAATTTTCCCAATTCTACCAAGTTTTCCCACATTTTACCTAATTTTCCTCCATTCTACCTGATTTTCCCTGCATTCTACCTAATTTTCCCTGTATTCTACATAATTTTCCCAATTATATTCAATTTTCCTCCATTCTACCTAATTTTCCTCATTCTACCTAATTTTCCCCATTCTACATCATTTTCCCCATTCTACCTAATTTTCCCCATTCTATCTGATTTTCCCCATTCTATCTGATTTTCCCCATTCTATCTGATTTTCCCCCATTCTATCTGATTTTCCCCATTCTACCTAATTTTCCCTGTATTTTACATAATTTTCCCAATTATATCCAATTTTCCTCCATTCTACCTAATTTTCCTCCATTCTACCTGATTTTCCTCCATTCTACCTGATTTTCCCCATTCTACCTAATTTTCCCCATTCTATCTGATTTTCCCCCATCCTGCAAGCTGTTCAATGAAAATTTTATTCTGTGGACGATATCACCCATATATCGACGCATGACGATAAATGGGTAATAACATGTGACGATATTTGGTTTCAACATGTCGATATTTGGAGTTTTTCAGATATAATATTTGATTCAATGTAGATTAATTTATACTTAAGTAATTGCATAATACTTAATATGGTTTAAAAGATTTGAATTTCATCTTTTAGTTCGTTCTGTCGTATATGCATTAGTAGAGAGGAGAGTTAAACAATAATAATAGTTTTGAAGGAAACCTCTTAAGTGGCCGATAAATGGGGACTTTCCCCTACCTTGTTATTTTGATACTGTATGTATCATGGATGCTAATTAAAAGGACTAGTTAAAATATTAAATTATATAAGATCGAAAAAGTGAAATGTACGATTATTGAGATCTAAACCTGGTTATTCATAGAATAATAATTATTACAGGACTGTTCTTTGAATTTAATTGTGCTGCTGAGTACCTATAGGCCAAATCATAAACCGTCCGATAATTCGTAACTTTAGTGAATTGGTTAATGTTGCGCGCGAATTAATACATATTATTAATATTAGTGAATTTAGTTTGATGAAAATTATTGAGAAAGTGACAAACTGATACACTATGAATAGACAATACTCTGTGTCCTACCTATATCTTTGAGTCTATGACATCTGGAATGCTTTTAAGAGCAGCATATTCCGACGAAAATGTATGACACAAGGGCTATGGTCCTGTCATCAAAACAAAATTAATCCTGAAGGTGGACTGTGAAGCACCGTGAACTCGTGAAAGACTACAACAATAACGTTACAACATGAGCCCTTCAGGGACTGGAAGGAGAGGGACTGTTTAGTTTTCTTTATTGTTTTAATTGCAATTAGTGATGTGCATTGTGCCCAAGGGCCAAGTTCTATTTAATTGATTAATTTCCATGTTATTTTGCATGTAATAAAGCATGACCAAACTCACCATTTTAATGGTGAGTTTCAGAGTTTGTGACAGCCTGACAGTTATTTTGAGCCTTTCAATTGCAAGTGGACAGTGGTGAGAAATATCTAATTTTCTCCTATGCTTAGTATGCTTATGCTACGCAGCTAGGTACATACAAGACAAGACTACAAGCCAGAGTGGAATAATATCTCATTTCAGATTGACTAGTAACTCTGTTAGGAATTTAGGATGAACAAAAATTACTCATTTTAACCCTAAAAAATGCAGAAATCAGTAAATTGTTTTATAAATTTCAACTCCGCAGTGAAAACTAATGTAAAATAAGTCATTTATGCTTCACAATTGGGCTTGTTGTGATGATAAACATTACTGATGGGAATGCATGAAGTTAGGAGTAACTCTGTTAGAATTTATGTTTTCCAGTCTGGACTACAAGTACTGTGTACAATGTGTAATGTTATTTTCAATATTTTGAAGAGAATCTCCTATGATAATTCGATCATTTTGGAGAGAAATTTGGTGATTTTTAGTGAGAGCTGGAGAGACAAATGGAGAGACCACTGCCAAGTAAAATAGTAGGTATGTCTCATAAACTCGCCATTTGTCTCTCCAGCTCTCTCCAAAATTCAACAAATTCTCTCCAAAATGATCAAATTTTCATAAATTTTCTCCAAAATAACATTAATTTGTTATATCATTTAAAAAAAAAAAATTCTTATGCGTTATGCCAAACCCAGACTGCAGGAACTGGTAAACTGTTCTCCTAGAAATCCTCTATTTTGGCTTCTTTTCCCATCAATATATGAATATACATGAAAATATAGGAGAAAATTAAGGATTGTTTGCACAGAAAATGTTAAAAATGTCCCATATTCTGCAGACTGGTGCCAAACTGTATTAAGTGTATATCTTGCCTGTAATCGTTGTAAATTTCACCGACTTATCAGTGGAATTTTTTACCCTTTCACAATAATATTCTTGCATAGTCGGTGTTTTTTTAGCTACTTATTCCTATGGTACCATTAATTTTTTGTGGTTAAATTGCCCATTGGCCATTGGGAAAATCTTTGTGGATCAGCTAAATTAATCATTAGGTAATTGAAATATCATCATAATATGTGGGTGGAATTTTTCTGCTTTTTGAATAAAGTCGAATTTTGTGCACCAAATACACACTAGAATCTTTACCTAGGTATATTACTCAATTACCTAAGTTAATTTATGTTACCATATTTGCTATATAAACAGAAAACCCAGTCTGTATTTCATGGATTTTACCCCATTGAAAATAATATTCTGGCAAAGTCGGTGGATTGTTAGCTATTTATTCCTATGTTATCCATGTTTCAGAGGCTGGAAAATTGTAAGCCAATTTTTGAGCCAAAATTTTACAAAAAATCTGAGCCAAGCCAATTTGGCTCATTTTTTGAAACCTAATGGACCAGAAAACTTTTTTTAGTTTTAAAAAATATTTTCTTTAGTATTTTATAAATATATAATTTTATAAATGTTAATATTCACATTATTTTGCATATTTTATTAATTGAAAGAATTGATTAAAAAAACGTGATCCATTATGAAGTTGTGAAGAATGAGTAATGAAAATATGATAAAAAACCTCTACTTAAATCCTTTAATGTGCTATCTAAGATTCCAAAATTACATTCTTAGTTCCAGTTATTGGTCAACTATTTATAATTTAACCAAGTAAAGTTAACGGACCAGAAATGAAGCTAGTGAACACAACAAACCAGAATTTAACCTGGTAAAGGTAATGTGGTCCGTTATCTTCACTTGTTCCCTATTTGTTTTACAATTACTGTTTGTTCTTCAATAAAGTATGTACACATTTTGTCCTAATTGCTTTATTTTTTCAGGTTTTTGAGTATCTTTTACTGCAATCTGTTTCATTCCTATTTTTGTTACCTTTTATTTCAAAGAATAATGGCGTGTGTTGATCACACCAACTTATACAAATCTTGTGTCAAAACCATTAGATCCAGGAAGAAAGCTTCAGGAGAAACTCTGCCAAACGCAAGACTATTTCCTACTAACAGTGAATGCTTCAAAAAACTTCCTTTCGATGTCGATGTGCATTTCTTCCATAAACTCCGTGAAATAATGGAGAACATTGCCAGACATAAAACTCTACTTGTTGACCATAGAAGAAAATATTTAGGACATATCAATGATGTTTCATCGATGAGTGCAGAGGAATGTGTTTACATGGAGCAGGTTTGAATTTATTAATAATTCATTAATAATATTAATTAATGAATTTGATATATTAACAATGTATAATACGTATGATTAACATGTTACCTATGCTAATTCATATTCAAATAGTTCACTGGAATAGTTATATTGATTAGATTTGAAATTGTTGCTGACTAATCTAATTCTTCATCCCTCTTCAGATTATTGTCAAGAACTTGCGAACTATAGAGGAAAAACTCAGTCAACTAGAAGAACAAATTCCCAGTCACAGTCTGCAGTCTCTCAAGAAGAAGTCTTTTGTAGACATCAGAGTAGATTGTGTAAATCTCTCTACATTGATTGGCAGTCTTGAAGAGAGTGATGCTAGGTCTAAAAAAGTCATTCCATCTGATCTGGAGGACTGCATGGCCTTCGTCACTATTTTGGTGCGATTTAATCTACAAAGCTTGCAATCTTACTTCTCTGAATTAAAAGAAAATAGAAATCAGAAGCAAAGTATAAAGGTGAGAGAAAATTGAATAAGTACTTAATGCCTATTCAATTAAATTAATATTTATTTGTATAGGTAAATTTTATCAACTTTTTTTCTTCAGGCTAAGCTCTTGAGATTCCACAGACCAGCATCAGTCAAGAAGATATCTGAGGCCAATAAAAGTATTTCTGGAGATAAGAATGGTGTGTAATTATTCAGTAAAAATAATGTTGGGTAAAATCTGAGTTATCAGACAGTTCCCTATTTTCAAAGTAAGAAAAAATATTTAATGATCATTTCTTAATCTTTACTTTAATTGCTTTAAATAATTTTTCTCTAATGTGTCTGAAATTGTGGAGCCATTTGATTAATCGGTTGTTATCCTACTTATACTTCAATAATTTCATAAATATTAAAACTTTCATAAACATCAGTGATCTGCTTTTAAGGATGAAGATTGTCTATTGCTTAAACTTGAAGATTAAACTAGCTATATCTTTTCAAGTTAATGAACCTTTTCAAAAATGGTGTAATTTAGTTATATTTAACTCTTAAAAATTTCTTTGCATTCCATTATTTTAAATAATATTATTAATTATTATTATAAACCTGATTTTCATTTCAGCAACTAATGGTACTGTTGAAAATATCCAAACCAATTATATCGAAGGTGAGAAACTGAACTAGCAATAATGTAGTTAATATAAAATGAGCACACATGCACTGACTTTATGTACTAATTATAAACTAATTTTAATGATCAGATATTGACACTGAACAACCGTTTAGCGAACCAATCGTAAACGGTGTAAGGAGCCGTAAGTCGAGCCGACACTCCGATGATATTTCCTTTGACTCGAATGGTGCAGTTGCGGAAGATGCAAAGCCCGTAGCATCTACCAAGACTTACGAGTACAGTGAAGGTGTTCTGGAGGATATTCTCAGTACTGAAGAGGTGCAGATGTTGGAGCAGGAGAATGCTATGATGTACAATGAGCTACAGTCTACCCATGAAGAAGTTAAGAACATAACTAAGCAGGTAACTAATACTAGCTAATATTCAAAATACTAATACAAAAGGTGCATTGTTAACCCTAATTATACTAGTTAGATTAATAAATGAATTTTCTCTTGCTTGTAAATAAATTAGACCTTTATTATAGCTTCTAACGGAGAAAATCAACTTAATAATAAAATAATATCACAAATGTACTATTTAACTTTATTTTCAGGAATGATAGATAACTTGTGATGGCTAGTAGCTAATATTTGATGGTTACATTTAAATTTTAAAAGATCAATATCAATGTTGCAGTCTTATCTACATTTTAATTTCTAAATGCTAAAATAATCTCCTAAAAAGGATGAATAAAATTACTCAAATTAGCTATAGATTTTTATTTTGTTAATTTATATATTTTTTTCAGTCTCTAAATCTAAACCATTATCTAAATATTATAAAAATATTTGACTATCATATCATTCGACTGATATGTCTATCTCACTTAAAGTTCATTTTCAACTGGCTACAGCAAATGAGTGACTATTTCTATATTCCAGGTTGCAGAACTAGGCAGGTTACAGTCTGTGCTGATGGAGAGTGTGGAAGAGCAGGCTACTGTTGCTGATGGTATCCTGGATACGGTTTTGCATGCTACCGACAATGTGCAGGAAGGAAATGAGCAGGTGAGAGTACAGAAAGATTTGTAAACAATAGTTGTTTTGTGAAATGTTTCAAAGAGTCTCATTCAGAATTCCACAAGTTTGTACGTCACATGTATTTGTTAAATGAGATTTCGATAAGGCAACTTCAATATTAACCTTTGATATCATTTTAAAATGAAAAATTGATAATGTTTTACATTAATCATTAAATAACTACTGTAGAACTTCTCTATAGTGAACTTCAATTAGTTCACTATAGAGGTTTTGAAAGTTGAATAGAAAACTGGAATTCATTGCCAATTTTTTCTTTTATAAATAAATTCATTATAGATATTAAGTATTTCATTTCTTATGTCTCTTAAAAACTGAATGGTTCACTACACCTGACTTCATTGTAGAGAGGAGTTATAGTGTTAAATTTCTTTCACTAATTTACCACATAGATATGCTTGGAAACCTCATGTCTGATTGAACTACATATGTCCACTACATGGTTAGGTCATTAAACAGCAGTCTAAAAATCAGGATAATTCACTATACAGGACTTCACTATAGTGGAGATCCACTTTACTACTTCAATTTATTATTCTCTTTCTAAATACATTAGGCAAGACTCTTCCAATGGTAACATTTTCCTTCTCTTTCAGATCAGAGAGGCTATGCGCAAGGATGCAAGTTTCAGAGTAGGTATAATGATATTCCTAATCGTGATGTCCTGCACCATACTATTTCTGGACTGGTACAATCCTTAGGCAACTCTTAGACAATTTGTAGTAAGGTTGTGACAATATGCTTTTGAAATCATAGATCTCGAAAGTATTATAGACGGAGAGAATTGAACAGTATTGAATGGTTCTACATCATCAGTTATAGTATTCGATACCTTTTCATTTCGTCTATGATATTCTTAAGATCTGTGATTCTAAAAAAATATTGTCACAACCCTAATTATTAGCTATATATATTATTTAAAATTCTGTTCAGTGTTATTTATATAAAAACCTACATTGGTAAGCTTAAATTATTTTTGTTATGGGAATAAATGTTAAGTCTTATAGTTTATATTTGTCACATAATATTGTTATTAAATTTTTTTATATAGATGCACATTTTTCATTTATCCTAAACTAAATGATTTGAATATACCTTCAACTTTTATTTGGAAAATAGGTGACGAATGGGGGTGGCATCCCTAGAACCCTGAACTGTTGTAATTTGGATTATGTATTGGCTTTTTTTTCATTTTGACACTGTCACCACGAGTGTTCAAACGGTACTACAGTACGTCAGTGTGGAGAATAGTGGATGTGCTCTCGGTTTGTATTTAGCTGTGAGAAGATTTGTGCCCAAGTGATCTCTCCCCCCCCCCCCCCCAATCGGACCGTTAATCTAACCTTAGGTGTGCTATATCTCTATATTTATACATATAGTAATTTTGATAATAAGAATGAATTAGGCTATTTATATCGACGGTTTTTTTTGTCTTGTCACCTATCCGACGGTGTGATCAATCGAACGAATGCTGTCCGTTTTTTCAATTTCAGTGTGAAAACAACGCTTCATGATGAAATCCTAGCCTTTGTGGTGAATTCCTTGGGAATTAACAAGGTGCTGACTGATGATGTTTACACCGTAGGCTAGTAGGCTTCCTCTTCATTTCCCTCTTCCATCCGTAAGTGCAGCCAAGGATATGTCCTTTTTCCTTGGTAAGTGACTGCATTCACGGAGTAGCTTTTCTGCATCCATGAGATTGCAGTGACGATGGTAAGTGACTTTGTTGATTGAGTCACTTTCCTTTCTGGCCGTTTCCCGAAGTCCTTTATATTTAATTTCTTTTCGATATCGCGATATGACTATAGGTTCTGAAGCAGACGTTAAACCTTTTCTAAAACAATGAATAAATAAAGTGTAGAGGTGAAGTTCGTTCAGTGGACGATCTTTAAACGGACACCACCCCCTACAAAGCATAAAAAATGTCCGTTCTACCAGACATGCAGCCCGCTACAAAGACCTCTTTAAATTTTAAATTATATGGTTTAACCATCATTCTATTAGTCTACCAAGTATTTAGTCATTGTTTTTCACATTTTCAGTGATTTGATTTTTGTTACCCTTTCGCTATACATTTTCTTTGGTCAGTGAAGTTTTATAGAAATTAAAGAGTTGTAATTATCCTATATTCTGACGTAATTCATATATCTATTTAGTTGTTAATATTTTTGTTTTATTTTACCTAACATATTACTTCTTACATATGTTATATAAATATTGTAAGATATTCATTAAATTTTCATTTAATAATAATCTGAGACTGTGATCCTTAATTAGCGTTTTTTTTTAAATGGTGTTAAAGAAAACTTGCAAAGTTTAAATCTCCAACTGAAGTAAATTTTCAGTCGCGCATAGCGTCCATTGATCGGTATAGCAGACACTTTTCCGGTACGTGCACTGTCCGTTTACTAGCTCTACCTGGCTGTATATTGAAATTACATGGTATCGAATACTATACATTGCTGTTTAGAACGATTCAATACTCTTCAATTAATTCACTCCGTCTATAATATTTTCGAGATCTATGATATTAAAAACATATTGTCACAACTCAAGACTAATAATTGTAATTTTGTGTAATATTTTGACGTTTCTTATACAATTTTAATTAAAACTTATACTAAAACTATCTAAGTGCACCTAAAAATTTGTGAAAGAATTCAGACTACCTATAAATAATTATTTTACGTATAAATTTATTCATCATTGAAATTTTATTCATAGAGAATGTATTTTAATTATAAATATGAAGAAATGTGCTTTGAAATTATATAACTTACGTAAATTTCTTTTTATTGGTACAAATTTGACTTCATCAGCATGAAATCTTATTCCGTAATCAAAATCATTTTCGGAATTATTCAACATGGCAGTAGACTGAAAAGTAAATCAAATCCTCATAGCAATTACCGGAGACTTTTTTATTATTAGTAAATCTGCGGTAAAAATATGCGATCATACAATTTTTAGATTATTCTTTATTGATATACCTTATTAGTTATCGTAACTCATACAACATGAACTTTTCAATTTTAAAATTATAAATGTATGTCTATTAATTGCCTAAAAAACCTATCCTAGTTGAGAAATAGTTTGTATTTTAAAGTTAATATAGGGTTACTTACGACATCTTCGGTCATATAAGAATAACGATATAATAATTATTTAATTTTTATTGTATCCATGATACCTGCAGGTATCGTGGATACCAATAATAATTATAATATCGATTTTCTTATATGACCAAAGATATGAACCCGACCAATAATTCGTAACTAACACTAGCATAGGCTAAATCAAATAAGATTTAATGTCATCAATCTAATGTGACATGAAACTGTGGATTTTAACTTAAAAAGAAACTAATTTCAAATAATGGTATTTTATTTACTAAATGAGATAACATTATAATCTCTTTTGGAGTTTATTCCTCGTCTCTTATGTTTTCAATCTTAATAACCTCTCTAAAAATAATGTTCAAAGTAGATATTTCTTTATTTTCATAATACACGTGATTCGGTCAGCTATGATATTTTTTCTACCAATTTTGTGTTATTTAATTGTATTATAATAATCTTTTCATGCTATTAAATTTTATTTTCGAATTTATTAATATTTCAGTATTTTTTATTGCAATAAGAAAGAAAGAATTGAACAAATTACTTTTAATAGGTTTGAATTATTCATATTATAAGTAGGTATTTATAAATAACATTAAAAATTATTTATTCCATTTTAAATTGGAAATATCCGTGTATTGTATCAATCAATGATAAATGTCCACATAGATTTCATAACCATATATATCGAAATATTAATAAAAATGCATGTAAAATATTGATAATTTATATTCTTCACCTCTTAAATCAATATTATATTTTTTTTAATGGTAAATAATATATAAATAAATGATGAATAAAAATTCCTCAAATTCTTCATTTTCACAATCAGTGTCCAGTGTGAGCGTAACAATATGGCACACTCCGCATCGTCTGTCCAAAACATTTTGAAAAGTGTTAGTGAGCGAAGTCTAGTGGAGAGTGAATTGGAGTGTTGCCGTCAAGCTATAAGACGGATCATTCCCAACTTACGTATTATACTTCCTTTAACCGAACCTTAATTCTATCTTCTGGGGCACAGCAGACGCTACGAACAACCTCACACCCTAGTTATTACATTCTATTTTCTGTGTCTGGGCCAAACTAGTTAGGTTCTAATAGCTTCAACTGGTTCTTTTTATGAAACTTTTACTGGTTAAAAAAAGAACTGTGAATAAAATTACTTACAGGATATTGGAATAAAATAGCCAGGTAATTAATATATATATGCAATATATTTATGAAAAAAATTTACATTTGATATGTTTTTATATATATTTTATGAATACATGTTAGGATAGTTTCCTAAATAACTAATTTGAAAAAAATGGGGTACAGTTGAAATTATCATACGGGCATATTTCATATTTTCAGTTAAATTCATATGGTTATAAGCATTGAATTTTTAATGAATACTAAATTAAATTATTTATGTTTGCATTTATAACAAAATGAATGTTACGACAATGTTATAAAAATTTTATGGTTCTATTATGAAATGATCGTACAATGATGTACTATCAGAGAAAAGAGTCACTGTGATGATGTACTATAAGAGAAAAGAGTCACTGTGATGATGTACTATCAGAGAAAAGAGTCACTGTGATGATGTACTATCAGAGAAAAGAGTCACTGTGATGATGTACTATCAGAGAAAAGAGTCACTGTGATGATGTACTATCAGAGAAAAGAGTCACTGTGATGATGTACTATCAGAGAAAAGAGTCACTGTGATGATGTACTATCAGAGAAAAGAGTCACTGTGGTGATGTACTATCAGAGAAAAGAGTCACTGTGATGATGTACTATCAGAGAAAAGAGTCACTGTGGTGATGTACTATCAGAGAAAAGAGTCACTGTGATGATGTACTATCAGAGAAAAGAGTCACTGTGATGATGTACTATCAGAGAAAAGAGTCACTGTGATGATGTACTATCAGAGAAAAGAGTCACTGTGATGATGTACTATCAGAGAAAAGAGTCACTGTGATGATGTACTATAAGAGAAAAGAGTCACTGTGATGATGTACTATCAGAGAAAAGAGTCACTGTGATGATGTACTATCAGAGAAAAGAGTCACTGTGATGATGTACTATCAGAGAAAAGAGTCACTGTGATGATGTACTATCAGAGAAAAGAGTCACTGTGATGATGCTAGTTTCGCAAATCAGTTTTCTAATTTCCTATTATATTCAATTCTTTTAAATTTGTCATCATGTACCCAGACCAGTTTTTAAATATCTACAAGCATTACAATTAGTAAAGTTTCTTTTTGTAAATGTGAAATTAGTAAATTGTGAAAAATTATAACAGATACACATTTCTTCGCCTATACATGGTGTTTATAACTGCAGGTATCATGGATACTGATGAAAAAAACAATAACTATTATATAGTTTTTTCTTATATGACCGAACTATGTGAAACTGACCTATAACTCGGAACTTACCCTATAAATGAATTTCCTATCCAGAAAAATAGTGATACACCATATTTCCCTATTAATAATTAAACCTGTAGTTGTGTAGTTTCCCTAGTGATATAACTAGTATTTTTTATATAATTTTATTATAATTTTATAATTAATTTAGTATCAGGAGAAAATAAAACCTGCTTAAAAGGAAAAATACAAGAGATTTCATAGAAGTTGGAAAGAAAAGTGGGTCCACATACAACACTCTGTGACAGTGCTCATGGATGCAGCAAAGCTACTCCGTAAATACAAAACAAATACAAATATGACAGAAATAACACAAAATAATGTGACTGCACTCATGGATGGAAGAGGAAAATGAAGTGGTGATAGTAATTGAAACATAAGAAATCTTAATCCTTGCAGTTGAAGAAAGATCAAATGAGCCAAATTACAACAGTTCAGGGCCCAGAAGACGCCCCCAAACACCACCACAGATAAGTCATAAGGATTTATTGTCTCATTACACTTCAACCACGGGTTGGAATAAAAAAATACCACGTAAGACACTTTTTGACCTAGAGTGATGTAGTTCTAGCCGAATTGATGTACCAAGGTAGAGTAAGTTACGAATTACGAGTCGGTTTCACATCTTCGGTCACATAAGAAAAATTTAATAATCATTAATTAATTATTATTATATAGTTTTGTCTTATATGACCGAAGATATGACACAGACCAATAATTCGTAACTTAGCCTAAGTGGATTTTGAGTTTTGAAAAGACTGATTATCAGAAAAAGTTATGGTGGGGCCATAGAAGATAACGGGACTTCCTCCCTTTATCTTCTATGGCCCCACCTAAATTTTTCTCTCAGAGTATATGCAATATGTCAAATGATAATGAATTGAATATAATAATTTTAATGAGAATATTTAAGAATATTTTTATAGATAATGCTTAAGAGCTTCCTATTATTATGTATGATTTGTGTGTTAAATAATATTAATCCACACCTATCTATTAATGTGTTATATTTACATTTTAACTATTTATATAAGTTACAAAAATATATTCTATTTATATATTTACAACTGATTTAACCAACCCCACCATTGTCATATTGCCATTTTTATCATTAAATTAAGATCATAAAACATTTCTAGATTAATATACAATAACTTTATTACATACATATTTACACTAGATCATTTTATAACAATAAAATGGGGATATAAATTTTGAATGCTTTTAAGTACAACTTTTTTTAGAAAACCTGTCAATAAATGGGCCTAAAATGTAACTTATTGTTGGGGTGGGAGTCATTTTAAATTGGTGGTCAGTAATGATTTAAATAATATTTTAAAAGTTGAAAGAGTACAAAACATAAAGAAATTTAAAAATCTGATATAAAAAACTTCATGTTAAATTATCCCAATTTGGTAAAGATTTTAATAATGAAAATTTTAACATTGTTAAATTTTAGCAAGTTTTGTTTCTGACAAAAGTTTGTTACTATTGATGTAATTTAACTTTTAAAGATTTAGTTCATTCCCTCTCCACCAGAGGCGCAGTATACTAAGGTGGAGAATGCGTGGAAGCTGGTAAAGCTTGACTCTTAGACTGCTTAGATAAATTACTATTTTGAGAGGCTATTTTCTTTTGGTTGGGAGAATGAATGGAATTATTCAATTTATTATTATTTTTCATATTCTTAGCAGGGGGAGATAAACTGTCTGAATCTGTTAACCCGGTGGAACTGGATGAATTGTTTGAGCTAGGGTTGATTGGGGTTGTTGTGGAGGGTGAATCGGGTTTGATGCTGCTTGTAGAAGTATTATTACCGTTGGAAACGCTACTGTTCACAGTTGTAGAGTCAGAATCGTTACTGTTCTCGTTGTTAGTTGGGGTTGGCGTATCAGGAGCTATTAAACCCTCCTTCATTCTCTTCTTCTGTTTCATTCTCCTGTTCTGAAACCATATCTTCACCTGGGTTTCATTCAACTGAAGGGCCGAAGCTATTTCTATTCTCCTTGCCCTGGTTAGGTACTTGTTGAAGTGGAATTCCTTCTCCAGCTCCGTCAGTTGTTTGGTGCTAAAGTTCGTCCGGCCGGTTCCGCCGGCGAATCCACCGTAGTCGCTCTTCGGCGCTGAAACGGAAAAAGAAGAGTTAGGTATATTGTGGTATAATATAATCAATAGAGTACAGTAATATAAAATGATAATTTAAAGGTGAAATTGAATGATAAGCTATATTTGTAAATAAGTATTGTATATTATGGTGTAATGTTTATAGTGGATTATTTTTAGCATACTGTATGTTAAGTATATGTGAAATCAACAAGGAATATTTAGTAAAATAAAATTTGTACAGTATCTTTCAAAATACTCCCAGATGTGGTTCATTAAAACATAATTTAGAAAAAATAGTAAGAATATGTATGATACAAACATCTTTCATTATGCAAGGTACATTTACAAATTTTCTCATGAATATTTATCAAATTTCCACACTCCGATTAAAGTTTTAAATACATAATACCCAATAATACTTATAGATACACCAAATACCCCTTCACTTCAATACCCCAAATACCCCTTCACTTCAATACCCCAAATACCCCTTCACTTCAATACCCATTGGTTAAATACCGGTATGTTTTGAGAGGCAAGTGGTCCAATATGTGGTAATTATCGATAGCTTCACCAGAGCCCATTACACTTAGTGAAAAGAGACAAACATGGGTCCTGTCAAAGCAGATGATGAATCAATGAGCTCAAAAACACTACCTAAAAAATAGGAAAGGTGTAACGTTGACTAAAGGACGTTTGTTTCCTTTATAAACGTACGTAAATGATTGGGAATAAGAGGTAGAGAGTCAGTCGTATATTAATATTATTAGATTTATTGAAAAATGGAATTTTATTTATTTCAATTAATATTCTTGGTAAGCAGAATTTATATTTCGTCTTTAGATTAGATAGGAAATATATTTTAGTATAGAATTATATTCTGTATATTAATTTAGCTCATAAGATTGTTTCTTTCAAAGTAATTAAACCACTTTAAACCAAAAAGTATTTACTGAACCAAATTTTTATTTAAAATTTATTGAAATTTATAAAAGAGCTGATATTGAGGGTTGTGACAATATGCTTTTAAAATCATAGATCCCGAAAATATAATAGACGGAGATAATTAAAGAGTATTGAATCGTTCTACACTAGCGGTATATAGCATTCGATACCATTTCATTTCGTCTATGATATTCTCAAGATCTATAAATTTACATAAATTAATTTCAAAAATATCACATATGAAATGAAATGGTATCGAATACTATACACTTCTTTAATTATCTCCGTCTACAATATTTTCAGTATGAATGAGTTAAAAAGCATATTGTCACAACTCTACAGTGATAACATTTTTTAAAGAGTGTCAACATGAAGTTGCGAAATGTGCCATACTCTTGTTTGCTCTTGACTCTTCTTACTAGAGCCAATAGGCTCTTAAATTTGACTAAGAGCAATTCATCTTGAGCTGTTAAGAGTTACAAAAGAGTCGTACGCTTCGTTGCCTTCATTTGTTTGCACTCGAACCAAAGGTCAGAGCGCTCGGTGCGCCAACTAGTGATGGTATTTGGAACTACATTTTAATTCTATGCAGCGTTACCTTTTATAAACTATTTCTAAAACCGTCAAGATAATTTCCTAATAAATTACTATTTTAAGAGAAATTTAGTGTTTTTACACTCTGATAGACTTTAAATATAAAATATATTTTTATATACTGGAATTAGGTACTCAATTTTAAGTAAAATTATTTCCTATTAATTTATCAATATATGGTTGATTAATTTATATATTGATTGCATAAATTGTTAATGTATAACTGCTTTGAAGTAATGGAAAATCACTTTTCTGTAAAGATTTTATCCTTCTTGTTTTTGATGGAAAAATATTGTCTTTTTAAACAAAAACAAAATTTCGTGCAAGAAAATCGAACGAACATGAAAAGAAAAAATGTTTAGAATTTGGAAACGGTTTCTAAAAATAAAGAATTATTTTGAAACAATTCAAACAGAATGTAAGTGAAATTAAACTCAAATGTTTATTTTATAAACTATACCAAAAAATCTACCAACAATTCGACTCTCAAAATAACCAACAATCCAGTAGATCTATAACTGCAATCTTTTCTTTTTATATCAAGTGGGTTGGAAAAAAGTGCAAAAAGTGCTAAACTTTTGTAGGTTTGTGTGATTGTCATCGAGTGCCGAGAGGGAATTTTGATTCGAATTACTAATACAAAGGAAAAATACAAATAGAAACTAGGAGAAATAAGAAAAAACATACATAAATAGAAATAGAAATAGATAAGACTGATCACTCAGTCGACAATGCTATGTTTTATTTTATTTATTTGCTGATTAAGAACAACTTTCCACAAATACACCATCAACACATATGTGTATAAACTACACATGTGTATAAACTACACATGTGTATGAACTACACACAGACAGACACAGAGAGCAGTAATTATCTGTGTTTGGTGAAAAAGTGTAGCGAATGTTACTCGAATATCGGACGGAGAGTCGATGGGGAGATGATCTGTCTTGCGGCCTGTCAACCTACTGCGGCCCTGGGGGGAGAGGGGGGTGAGGGAGGTGTAGACAGAAATAATGTAGACAGACGTAATGTAGACAGGAGTAATGTAGACAAGAGTAATGTAAAAAAATTAAATGACGTGCACTCATAAAGCGCATTCCTTCACCACCGCTCATAAATGACCTTGATCTTGACCTTTTACCCGTTCGATCCCAAAAAAATTATGAAATGGTTCCTGGATAATGACCAATCGTCCACCAAATTCTAGGCAATTTGTTAGAATACTTTTTGAGTTACGTGAATAACAAGATGATAAATAACAAGATGATAAATAACAAGATGATAAATAACAAGATGATAAATAACAAGATGATAAATAACAAGATGATAAATAACAAGATGATAAATAACAAGATGATAAATAACAAGATGATAAATAACAAGATGATAAATAACAAGATGATAGATAACAAGATGATAAATAACAAGATGATAAATAACAAGATGATAAATAACAAGATGATAAATAACAAGATGATAAATAACAAGATGATAAATAACAAGATGATAAATAACAAGATGATAAATAACAAGATGATAAATAACAAGATGATAAATAACAAGATGATAAATAACAAGATGATAAATAACAAGATGATAAATAACAAGATGATAAATAACAAGATGATAAATAACAAGATGATAAATAACAAGATGATAAATAACAAGATGATAAATAACAAGATGATAAATAACAAGATGATAAATAACAAGATGATAAATAACAAGATGATAAATAACAAGATGATAAATAACAAGATGATAAATAACAAGATGATAAATAACAAGATGATAAATAACAAGATGATAAATAACAAGATGATAGATAACAAGATGATAAATAACAAGATGATAAATAACAAGATGATAAATAACAAGATGATAAATAACAAGATGATAAATAACAAGATGATAAATAACAAGATGATAAATAACAAGATGATAAATAACAAGATGATAAATAACAAGATGATAAATAACAAGATGATAAATAACAAGATGATAAATAACAAGATGATAAATAACAAGATGATAAATAACAAGATGATAAATAACAAGATGATAAATAACAAGATGATAAATAACAAGATGATAAATAACAAGATGATAAATAACAAGATGGTAGATAAATTAATGCCGACCATAAAATTCCACAATTTGCGAAGGTAATAATTGAATAATGAATTAAATCACCAGTAATGAATAAGTAAACATTAAACTGAATCACTAATATACATAATTACCATATATTCTTTTCTAATCTGTTTTATAAATATTATTTTATACAAAAATATTATTCTATAAAATCATATTATTCTATAAATAATAATACTACTATTCAATATCATGCTACATAAACTGACGTTAGTTAGCTAATTAATTAATATAATTAGATAACACCAGGCGCTATAATATGATTAAGTGCTAGTAACACGCTAGGCTAGAAAAAATAACAACAGAGTGTGATACATTAAATGGTTGTAGATTTAACATACAGAATTATAGGTGATTATTAGGGCTGTGACAATATGCTTTTTAAATCATAGATCTTAAGAATATCATAGACGAAATGAAATGGTATTGAATACTATATACCGCTGGTGAAGAACGATTCAATACTCTTTAATTCTCCCCGTCTATAATATTTTCAGGATCTGTGATTTTAAAAGCATATTGTCACAACTCTAATTATTATGAATTTGTGTTTTGAAGTAAGATTTCTAATAATATTAATGAAATTAAGGGAATGGAAAACAATCCTTCTTTTTAATGGAAAAATATTGTCTTAAAAAACATATTATAGTGTCATTCGATCACTAAATTTATAATATTACCACATGATAAATGTTTCATCATTTTCTCTCTAATACTAACGGCAAGAGCTATCTCATTCCGTGTAAATGCTATTTTAGCACTGGGTCCTCTACTAGGTAATCAAATTAAGGAGTGATGATCGTATGTGTCTGAGAGAAGCACTGGAGAGGAACTCAGTCTGTTGGTGACACTTAGTAGACACATCAGAGCCACATAGACTATTCAGGGACCTGATCATCTACAGTGCCTAACTGATCATCTACAGTGTCTAACTGATCATCTACAGTGTCTAACTGATCATCTACAGTGTCTAACTGATCATCTACAGTGTCTAACTGATCATCTACAGTGTCTAACTGATCATCTACAGTGTCAACAGGCCTGATGAGGCCTGTTGACATTGTAGATAGAGAGACCTGTAGACACTGTAGATGATGAGGCCTGTAGACACTGTAGATGGTGAGGCCTGTAGACACTGTAGATGGTGAGGCTTGTAGACACTGTAGATGGTGAGGCTTGTAGACACTGTAGATGGCGAGGCCTGTAGACACTGTAGATGGTGAGGCCTGTAGACACTGTAGATGATGAGGCCTGAAGACACTGTAGATGATGAGGCCTGTAGACACTGTAGATGATGAGGCCTATAGACACTGTAGATGGTGAGGCCTGTAGACACTGTAGATGGTGAGGCCTGTAGACACTGTAGATGGTGAGGCCTGAAGACACTGTAGATGGTGAGGCCTGAAGACACTGTAGATAGTGAGGCCTGTAGACACTGTAGATGGTGAGGCCTGTAGACACTGTAGATAGTGAGGCCTGTAGACACTGTAGATGGTGAGGCCTGTAGACACTGTAGATAGTGAGGCCTGTAGACACTGTAGATGGTGAGGCCTGAAGACCCTTTGTGTTGATCTAACTCTCACAGCTACCCAGATTGAAAATTATGGTGGGGCCGTAGAAGATTGAATGAGGAACCCATTTTATTCTCCTATGGGACCATCTTACTTTCTTTTGAGCCCACCATAATTTCATATGGGCCCACCATAATCTCTTATAGGCCCAATATAATCTCATATGGGCCCACCATAATCTCCTATGAGCCCACTGTTATCTCCTATGAGCCCACTGTAATCTCCAATGAGCCCACCATAATCTCCTATATTCCCACAATAATCTACTATGGGCCCACCATAATCTCCTATGGGACCACCATACTCTCCTATGGGCCCACCACACTCTCTTATGGGCCCACCATACTCTCCTATATGTACCTATAGAATTATATTACCTAGTTACCAAAAAAACTTCAAACCGTTCCAATTCTTCCAATTCTCCCCTGATCAGGTCTAGTGTGTTTGGGACAGTGTGACGTCACTGAAGGAAGAGGTTAATTGAACATGTTTGGCCAATGATCCGAGATATAAATAGAGCATTAATCATGGAGAGAAAAAGAGTTCGCTCGGAAACATTTGGCTTTGGGTGGCGTGAAAAAAAGTCAGGGGAAATGTTGTGGGAGATGGAAACTTCGTAAATTGTTATGGAGCTGAGGAAAAGGATTGGAAATAAAGGTTTTTATTTAAAAAAATATATATTTTCTATAATTAAAAACAAGATTTTTGAGATTTTTCATTAAAAAACAAAATTTTCCATCAAAACAAAATTTTCCATTAAAAACGAAATTTTATTTTTATAAAACAATGTTTTTCATTAGAAACCAGAAATAAGATACTGTGAAAAATGTAATGATAAAAGTTAATTAGATAAAAAATAAACTAAGTTAGATTTTCAGAAATTAAATAATCTAAGAAAATCTTTGTTTTAGAAAAGTAGAATTTAATCTATTTACGTAACAATTCCAAAAAAATACTTTACTGTTATTCTGTTCTATATATATATTTCGCAAATAAATAATAAAGCTGAGATATTCCATACGGTTCATCATTATACTCCATATGTTACACATGGAGAAAATGTTTAGCATGTTATTTTAAATTGTTATTCTAAATTGTTATTCTAAATTGCAATTCTAAAGTGCAAAGAAAGGTAATTAGACTGAAGAAATGAAGAAAGTTCATTTGCCATATGGATATTTAATTCATATCATTATTATGCTAAAGTGGAAACATATGGAAAAATTATCAAAAATGTAAATCTTTAAACACTGTAATTTAGAAGAATTATTCGTGATGATTTTAAAATAGAAAATAACTGAAAATGTTCCGTTATTTTAATAATTAACTATTGTATAGTTTATTAAAATTATTTAAAAAAACAATTGGTTAATTTATTTACAGTTAGGTCAACATCGTAGATCTTAAAAATGGTTGTTAACTTATTCCATGACATATGTTCCCACCCACTTTCCGAAAACTGCGAGTATACAATTCCCTATAAATTATTATTAGTTTCTCAAGCAAAATATTGAATTCTTTATATGGATTCATCTTACCAATATGGAATATTCCAACTGGAATGCCACACAATGTGTGATTCCAGACACGCATTTCGTCATGCCATTTCGGGAATGAGTGATGGGAAATTGACGTGACTCTTCACCTACCCACATTACCGTACGCTATCACCCCACCGAACATGCAGGCCTTGTAGGGTGAGTTCCCAATTATTGGACAGTTTCAAATCTTCGATCATACAAAAAAAATAAATATGTATTAAATTATTTAACGTCTATTTTATTTGGTATCTATGATACCTCCAGGTATCATGAATATCTATTATGGATACCATACTCCAGGTATCATAGATACAAATATAAATTAAAAATGATAATTATTATTATATATTTTTCTCATATGATCGAGGATTTAGACCTGTCCGATAAATAGGAATTTACCCTATACACACAGTGCACAGTTTTACGTTTAAATAGTTAATATGTTTCTGAAAATTCATTATTTAAATAAGACTTTAAACAATTCTATATTTGCTTCATATTTTTCACAATGAAACATATCTTTAATAATAAATGAGTAATGAGAAATAGTTTAAATATCTGTTATTTATTAAACATATATCAGTTATTATATCTGATAGTATTCACGAACTATCAAAATATGATGGTATACAATACCATACAAATTTATGTCGTGCGCGCACACTTGGCTGAACGGACATTTGGTCCGTAAATGGACATTTTATTCAATGTAAATCCATATTACGAACTGCAGCCTACGTTTAATTTAATTATAATTTTTATTTCCATCGAATTTGAAGTTATTTTATGTATAAAAGGAAAAATAATTTTAATGTGTACATAATGCATATCCACATTACGAAATGCAAGCATATATTGCTCAACAAATTTAATTCTTTCCTAATCATGAATTTCATCGCAAATATAAAGGAGTGGAAAAAAGCTTCTCTTCATACTTTCAACTTGTTATCATTGGTTATTACATTATTTAAAGTTATTAGTTTTATTATATTGAATAATATTACTATCCCATTTTTTCAAAATTAAGATATTTCGGCTAAATGTCCTTCATCCAAGTGTCATGCGGCCAAGTGTCCTTCATCCAATTTACGTACATATAAGATGCACGGAATGAAAATAGAGTGATTGATTTATATATAGAGAAGCACAATATGATATCATGTAGTCAATATTGATTTAATTTATGCATTTCCTTTATTGAAATGATATAGAAGTATATTCAATTAATGTATGAAGAAATGTCATCATCAATTAATTGCATTTACTTTATTAATGATACTGAAAGTGGCAAAATTGTTTTTTTTTAATTGTTAAAAATGTATCAAATAATTTATCTATTTATAGTAAATTAATAATATTGTTTAATAATATAATATATATTATTTTTTAGGGAGTTTGATGTCTGTTTTAGAATCAAAGGCCATATCGTTGACGTCAAAACGAAATGAAATACAAGGGACTGGAAGAAGCAGTCAGAAAAGAAAGTGGCTCCAAAAACAAAGTCACTTACTACTAGTTGGTGACAATGCTCATGTATTATAACATTTTATTTGCTTATTTAAAATACAAAGAAATTCTTTACAATAATACACATTGGTATGAATATGATTGTGAGAACCTTTATATTTATACACATATAAGTAACTAAGTAATTTAAGATGCAAAACAATACTTTATTCCTAAAATGAAATCATATAAGGCAATCTATATAAATATATATAGGTATCGTAATGGTTTTCTGAATATTTTTTTTAAATGGGCTGAATATTATATAAATTTTAATCTTTTATAAGATACACATACAAAACAATGGAGTATATGAGGAAGCTATAGTGAAATATTTTTTGAAAAGGCTTACAATAAACAGAGCTAAATATAATACCAGTATTTTAGTGCTCAAGTAATTTATCACTGTGATGAATAGACATGTTCTATATATTGCCTAAAATTTCATTTTGTTTTTTGAGGAGACCACATTTTATATATTATACAGCCAATGTAAGCATGGTATAAAATACAGTAATAATACGAATTATTACTCTCCTGAATGAAAATATGAAACAAATTTAATCATTGTCGTTAGGAGTTTTATTAAAAAGTTAAAAAAAAAATGGCTGACAGTACTTTATAACTAACTAACTGAATCTTCTACAGATTTAAGTTATAAAATATAGGAGAAACAGAAGCGGACTAAAACACTACCCTGTGGCACACAGCTTGCAAATTTATGAATTGAGGTAATTAGGAAAAAAAGCTAATTCTGACGAAGCGATTTTGAATGACTTAATTTTATGTTTTCGAGTTAATCTGAATTTCAAGTTACGTAATATTTTAGTTTCATCGCAAGTTGATTTCATCTTATGTAGATGGAAAGATGCAAGTGACTTTCAATAAGATATGCTGCATTTTTCGTATCGGCTATCAATTGAATGATGCAAAAGGATAAGAGGGGATAGAAAAGTGCCGAGTCATGCAGTCAATCGAGACAATTAGGGATCAATCATAGCACCACTCCATCAATCAGTAGCTGCCTCAATCTGTCTCTCAGTGATTCCCTCAGTGTCAATCACTTGCAGTGTACGAGGGAGTGAGGGAATGCGCGGGCATATTCCGGTCACTGAGCTGTAGGCCCACTCTATACTGGCAGATAGAACGCCGCGGTAAAACGCCGCGACACTGCATTCACTATACAGCATTTCACTATAGAGGAGTTCTACTTTACTCTAAATCTGTGGGCACTTCACTCGGAATAATTGTCAGTGTTATTATCTATCGTTTTGAGAATTAAAGAACAAATGCAAATATATAAGATTGTATAAATCTCTAGGTCTCTAAAACTCTCCATTTTAGTTTTAACGATACAAATTGATGAGTTCATAACCAGTAATTCAATCATCACTGGTAATGAAAGATGCATTAATTCATCTTTTGGAAAAGATCAATCTTGATCTGAGTGTTCCAATAAAGACGGATGTGAATATTTTCTAGCTGCGGTATCCTTGAAGATTACAAATGGTGGTAAAAAGAAAAAACATAATTATAGAGAAAATGTAAAACAATCGGCTAAGGATATTTCACTTGCTTCAATTTTCTCCAGACGTAAGTTATGGATAGTGAACTTTGAAACTTATCAACATGATTAAATATACACTATGGACATGATTTAGTATATTCAGGCAGTACAATGGAAACTTAGTATATTTTGTACTATCCTCAATTTAAACAATGTCAAAATAAGTACCTTGAATTAATATTGAAACGGTAGAAAAAATAATATTCTTTAATAATTTAGTAAGGGGTTTTAATGTCATCTTTGGAACCAGGAGCTATATTAACTTCAAAATCAAATACAAGGAATTCAAAGAAGCAGTCAGAAGGAAAAGTGGCAGAAGAAGAAAGTGAGATGGATGGGAAATTATAAATACGAACTATAATTTTTTCGTTGCAGCTATACAGTTCAACAATTCAGCAAGGTGGAAGCATTCTACTTCTACATTATAGCGTACTCCATGCTCCTTTACCAGCGGTTGAAGGTAGGCATATCCCGGACACGTCCAGGCCACAGCAGACAAATTACATAGATTACCTCCAGTCCCTAATTATGGGTCTGGTGTCAGCTCTGCGGATTGGAATCATGCGATCAGAAACAGAAAATGGAGTGAGAGATGCAAAGGGATACGATATGCTGAATTTATAACGCTATGGCTGAATTTATAACGCTATGGCTGAATTTATAACGCTATGGCTGAATATATAACGCTATGGCTGAATTTATAACGCTATGGCTGAATTTATAACGCTATGGCTGAATATATAACGCTATGGCTGAATATATAACGCTATGGCTGAATATATAACGCTATGGCTGAATTTATAACGCTATGGCTGAATATATAACGCTATGGCTGAATTTATAACGCTATGGCTGAATATATAACGCTATGGCTGAATATATAACGCTATGGCTGAATATATAACGCTATGGCTGAATATATAACGCTATGGCTGAATATATAACGCTATGGCTGAATTTATAACGCTATGGCTGAATATATAACGCTATGACTGAATTTATAACGCTATGGCTGAATTTATAACGCTATGGCTGAATATATAACGCTATGGCTGAATATATAACGCTATGGCTGAATATATAACGCTATGGCTGAATATATAACGCTATGGCTGAATTTATAACGCTATGGCTGAATTTATAACGCTATGGCTGAATATATAACGCTATGGCTGAATATATAACGCTATGGCTGAATATATAACGCTATGGCTGAATATATAACGCTATGGCTGAATTTATAACGCTATGGCTGAATATATAACGCTATGGCTGAATTTATAACGCTATGGCTGAATATATAACGCTATGGCTGAATATATAACGCTATGGCTGAATATATAACGCTATGGCTGAATATATAACGCTATGGCTGAATTTATAACGCTATGGCTGAATATATAACGCTATGGCTGAATTTATAACGCTATGGCTGAATATAAAACGCTTTGGCTGAATATAAAACGCTATGGCTGAATATATAACGCTATGGCTGAATATATAACGCTATGGCTGAATATATAACGCTATGGCTGAATATATAACGCTATGGATGAATATATAACGCTATGGCTGAATATATAACGCTATGGCTGAATATATAACGCTATGGCTGAATATATAACGCTATGGCTGAATATATAACGCTATGGCTGAATATATAACGCTATGGCTGAATATATAACGCTATGGCTGAATATTTAACGCTATGGCTGAATATATAACGCTATACTGAACTATAACTCTATTCTGGACGATACCGCTATGCCGAACTATAACGCTATACTGAACTATAACGCTATTCTGAACGATAACGCTATGCTGAACTATAACGCTATACTGAACGTTAACGCTATTCTGAACTATAACGCTATTCTGAACGATAACGCTATTCTGAACTATAACGCTATACTGAACGATAACGCTATACTGAACGTTAACGCTATTCTGAACGATAACGCTATACTGAACGTTAACGCTATTCTGAACTATTACGCTATTCTGAACTATAACGCTATTCTGAACTATAACGCTATACTGAACGATACCGCTATACCGAAACTTAACGCTATTCTGAACGATAACGCTATACTGAACGTTAACGCTATACTGAACGTTAACGCTATTGAACTATAACGCTATACTGAACGTTAACGATATGATGAACGTTAACGCTATACTGAACGTTAACGCTATTGAACTATAACGCTATACTGAACGTTAACGCTATACTGAACGTTAACGCTATTGAACTATAACGCTATACTGAACTATAACGCTATTCTGAACTATAACGCTATACTGAACGTTAACGCTATTGAACTATAACGCTATTCTGAACGTTAACGCTATTGAACTATAACGCTATTCAAAACTATAACGCTATACTGAACGTTAACGCTATTGAACTATAACGCTATTCTGAACGTTAACGCTATTGAACTATAACGCTATTCTGAACGTTAACGCTATTGAACTATAACGCTATTCTGAACGTTAACGGTGCGCTGAGATATTAGCTTCCTGAGCAATAATGATGGAAGGGAAGTAAGTGGTAATTTATTTAATGTAATTGAATTTGACAGTCAATAACACAGTTATCGGTTAAATTATTTATTGAGGTTACATTATATGGTGTGATTTCAGTATTATGATATCATCGAGAGAAAAAATTCATTTGAACTCACAATAATCAAAAGTAAAGTTAGTGATATAATAATAAAAAAGATATAGAATTTACAATGAATATTATTACTATAATGTTAACTTCAGTACTGTAGTAATCCCTTGTGCTGTAATAATACATACAGTACTGTAGCAATACTGTAGGTATTCCTACAGCACTTTCAAAGTACCTACAGTACTGTATGCATTGCTACAGTACTGTATGTATTGCTATAGTACTGTAGCAATACATACAGTACTGTAGCAATCACTGTAACAATACCTACAGTACTGTAGGAATCCCTGTAGCAATACCTACAGTACTGTAACAATCCCTGTAGCAATACCTACAGTACTGTAACAATCCCTGTAGCAATACCTACAGTACTGTAACAATCCCTGTAGCAATACCTACAGTACTGTAACAATCCCTGTAGCAATACCTACAGTACTGTACCAATCCCTGTAGCAATACCTACAGTACTGTAGCAATCCCTGTAGCAATACCTACAGTACTGTAACAATCCCTGTAGCAATACCTACAGTACTGTAACAATCCCTGTAGCAATACCTACAGTACTGTAGCAATCACTGTAGCAATACCTACAGTACAGTAGCAATCACTGTAGCAATATCTACAGTACAGTAGCAATCACTGTAGCAATATCTACAGTACTGTAGCAATCACTGAAACAATACCTACAGTACTGTAGCAATCACTGTAACAATACCTACAGTACTGTAGGAATCCATGTAGCAATACCTACAGTACTGTAACAATCCCTGTAGCAATACCTACAGTACTGTAGCAATCACTGTAGCAATACCTACAGTGCAGTAGCAATCACTGTAGCAATACCTACAGTACTGTAGCAATCACTGTAGCAATACCTACAGTACTGTAGCAATCACTGTAGCAATACCTACAGTACTGTAGCAATCACTGTAGCAATACCTACAGTACAGTAGCAATCACTGTAGCAATACCTACAGTGTTGTAGCAATCACTGTAGCAATACATACAGTACTGTAGCAATCACTGTAGCAATACCTACAGTACAGTAGCAATCACTGTAACAATACCTACAGTACTGTAGCAATCACTGTAACAATACCTACAGTACTGTAGCAATCACTGTAGCAATACCTACAGTACTGTAGCAATCACTGCATCAATACATGTAGCACTGTAGCAATCACTGCATCAGGTCTAACTGTATAACTGCAATCATCTCTACACATTAATAATAAATAAATAACAATAGATAATTCTCAATGGTACTATTGCATGATATAATTAAAAAAGAAATGTCACAGTGACACGTCATGCTGTCTCTTGGTGTCAATGGATGGTGTCATTGAGTCTGTACTGACACGATACTTGTGTCATGATAGACACTCTGTCACCTGTGGTAATTAGTCTAATTCTGACACATATTTAATAGGTAAGTATGTCCATCGGTTTCGATTTTCTATCAGTGTGTCACTTCTCCCCAGTGTCACTTTTCCCCCGTGTCACTTTTTCACCAGTGTCACTTTTTCACCAGTGTCACTTTTCCCCCGTGTGTCCCTTTTCCCCCCGTGTGTCACTTAGCCCGGTGTCACTTCCCCTTCCCCGTGTCACTTTTCCCCGTGTGTCAGTTTGTACCATGTGACACGTTCTACCATCAGTTCCCCTTTAAATTTGTGCTCCCCTAGTTGGCAACACTGCAATTCTGATCCAAAATGGCGGCTAGGTCGTGCAAGTTTGCTTGATGCAAAAATCCAGACACTTATGATTAGACAGTCTCTTGAGCCTGGGGCAAGAGGCCAGACTGTTCACCATGGTTATAAGTATAGCCACTTTGTATATTATTACAGTAGCTACTTTTATTATAATATTGAATAAAATAAGATTGCATGTAATATTATATGGCTATCGATAATAATCAAATGATTATATTGAACTAGCTAAAAATCATGTTTTTTTTGGCTAGTTCAAGAGCGACGGCCATTAAATATATTAAAAACTATTCGCTTTTTGGTGGATTTTGTTGTCAGTCATTTGGATAAGCTCTTCATTTTCCTCTCATACATCTCCCCGTGTGCACCGCCTTTGAAGTGAAATAATAATACACAAAGAGAGTTTTGTGCACCAGACGTACGATGCAGGGGAGAGGGAAGCCATTGTTGCAGCTGTCATACCTCTAATGGATGGCAGAAAAAAAGATAAAATAGCACCTATAAAAAGACCATTAAATAATAAGAACTATCAATGTGAAACACTTTACACTATTATTAAATAATGATACGATTCATTTAAATCGCACCCACTGTGCTACCAATTGAAACGATTAAGATTAATTATCTTCTTTTCAGCTCTGAATGTTTGATCGCTTATAAATATCGACTAAATTAGTATGATAAAATCATTAAATATTAATTATATACAAGTAATTTATTTAAACTTTGAATGTCATTCAGTCAATCTAAATTTTGGCTCTTTATATTCATTAAATATAAATGATTATCATTTATATTTAAAAAAATACATACCACTGGTTATCATTTACCCTTAAAAGCATCCCACTGGTTATCATTTACCCTTAAAAACATCCCACTGGTTATCATTTACCCTTAAAAACATCCCACTGGTTATCATTTACACTTAAAATCATACCACTGGTTATCATTTACACTTAAAATCATACCACTGGTTATCATTTAGCCTTAAAAACATACCACTGGTTATCATTTACCATTAAAAACATACCACTGGTTATCATTTACCCTTAAAAACATCCCACTGGTTATCATTTACCCTTAAAAACATCCCACTGGTTATCATTTACCCTTAAAAACATCTCACTGGTTATCATTTACCATTGAATTTAAGCCACTGGTTATCATTTACCCTTAAAAACAAGCCACTGGTTATCATTTACCCTTAAATCATACCACTGGTTATCATTTACCCTTAAAAACATCTCACTGGTTATCATTTACCATTGAATTTAAGCCACTGGTTATCATTTACCCTTAAAAACAAGCCACTGGTTATCATTTACCCTTAAAAACATCCCACTGGTTATCATTTACCCTTAAAAACATACCACTGGTTATCATTTACCCTTAAAAACATACCACTGGTTATCATTTACCCTTAAATCATACCACTGGTTATCATTTACCCTTAAAAACATCTCACTGGTTATCATTTACCATTGAATTTAAGCCACTGGTTATCATTTACCCTTAAAAACAAGCCACTGGTTATCATTTACCCTTAAAAACATCCCACTGGTTATCATTTACCCTTAAAAACATACCACTGGTTATCATTTACCCTTAAAACATACCACTGGTTATCATTTACACTTAAAATCATACCACTGGTTATCATTTACACTTAAAATCATACCACTGGTTATCATTTACACTTAAAATCATACCACTGGTTATCATTTAGCCTTAAAAACATACCACTGGTTATCATTTACCATTAAAAACATGCCACTGGTTATCATTTGTCCTTAAAAACATACCACTGGTTATCATTTACCCTTAAAAAACTTACCACTGGTTTTCATTAACCATTAAAAACTTACCACTGGTTATCATTTACCATTAAAAACATACCACTGGTTATCATTTACCCTTAAAACATACCACTGGTTATCATTTACCATTAAAACATGCCACTGGTTATCATTTACCATTAAAACATGCCACTGGTTATCATTTACCATTAAAACATGCCACTGGTTATCATTTACCATTAAAACATGCTACTGGTTATCATTTACCCTTAAAAACATGCCACTGGTTATCATTTACACTTAAAATCATACCACTGGTTATCATTTACACTTAAAATCATACCACTGGTTATCATTTACCCTAAAAAACATGCCACTGGTTATCATTTTGTATTGGTGCACATTCACCATTTTTTGCGCGTTCGCGTGTGCTTCTCTATTATTCGTTAATTTTATGCGCGTTCTATGCGGGTCTCGCTGTTCTTTTTTTTAATTTGATTATGAGAGTGTAGAATAGAGGCTGAAGATTGATTGCGCAGCTTGATCTTCGTCTGTCACTCACAATTAAATGGGAAGCGTGGGTCGAGAACTTTAAGCTATTTTAACATATTGTATTAAAAAAGTAATTACATTGCTGAAAATCATTACCATGTTATACAATAAATGTATTCTTATGTGACATTGGTAATTGTGATAAAAGTTTAGTTTGATAAAATGAAGTAAATAAGTATTATATAACCAGATGAAATATACATTTTTTAAAAGGGTTTTTAGATATTATTTTTCAAATACATTCTGACTATAAAATATTTTCAGGTAAAATGTTAGCTAAAAAATACTAAGAAATAAAAATCAACTCCCTTACCAATTTACCGAAACACGATCTATAGTAATTCAATTAGCGTGTATTTTTCTGTATAATTATTAAGAAATTAGCAGTTCTATTTTATCATATAACTATACACACGTGGTTATCATTTTCACTGCATCAAATCCATCATATTCACGTATACGATCTATGAAACACGGAATAAATGATTTCTAGTTCTTGTTACTATAGTTAATGACACGGCAAGGCCCTTTACCTCGAGATTGAGCTTCTATTCAGCCGATAGACTATTAATTAACTAACTTCCGATGCTTTAGATCATCATTACATGTCTGATATTCCGACTCGAAATTAGTACTTTGGATTCAATTAACCTACTCGAATTAGAAGGAAAATCTTTGTGTGATGGATTAAGTTGTACCTGATGGATTAAGTTGTTGATACTGTATCTATATATCACTGTGGTTAAATTGATTATGTATGTACATATCAGTGAGATCATGTTATATTCAACTACTTTTTTTTAAATAAAATATAATCCTAGCGTAATTTTCTATTAAACTGAACGTAGCTAAAAATATTATGAACACATGTAAAATAAAGAAATAAAAAATTGTATACAAATTACAACAGTTCACTGAATAACAACAGATTAATATTAAGGTACAATAAAAGTATATTATACGAAAAATTAATTGAAATTATGAATATTTTAATATCTGATATATTAAGATATATGATAACATTATATAGTGTGTATTTAGAAAATAGGATATATTAGAAATTCAATTTAAATACAATTAGTTTATTAGGGGTTTAACGTCTGCTTCGGAACCAAAGGCCATATCGCTGACGCCAAAAGGAAATTAAGTACAAGGGACTGGAAGAAGTAGTCAGAAAAGAAAAGGGCTCCATGAACAAATTCACTTACCACCGTCGGTGACAATGCTCATGAATTCAGAAAAGCTACTCCGTGAATGCAGTCACTTACCAAGTAATGTGACAAAAAGGGACACAAGCAATGGTGGCTGTACTCACGAATGGAAGAGGAAAATGAAGAGGTTATAGTAACAAAATCTAAGACCTCGTAGTTGAAGAGCATAACCCTAGCGCTATCCTCTAAAACTGCAAGTAGCGTTAAAAAATTATAAACATGGTAAAATGAAATAAGACAATACATAATCCAAATTACAACAGTTTGGGGCCCAATGAACGACACCCCCCTTCTCTTCCATTCACCACAGACAGCTTTAGGATAGAGCCCCTGGGGCAGTTTAAATACAAAAGAAACTGAAAATAAAACACTCCGATATAGAATTAAATTAGAACAATAAACAATAATTGAATTACTTTAGTTTAATAAATTCTGTCTGAAATAACGTAACGTTTGAAAAATCTCTCAAATTTGAAAACTAAACAACTATAATTTTTTTAATAAATTGGAGTAAACATTCTACTATAGTAATTAGTTAAAATGATTAATTGGTATATAAATTAGTCAACTATTCATTACTAGGGAGTTAAGAGATTAAAGAACAAATTGGTTCATTATTATTTATATTCATTTAATCTTGTTATTTTTATCTTCAAATATACTTTGTTGTATTATATACTGATATCAAAATGAAAATTATTTAAATATAAATTATTCTGGTGAGCTCCATTGAGAAGAAATGATTTAGATTTATATAGAAAAGAATATAACAACATACATATATTTAGTGTTTTATAGTTAATTTATTATAACCTTAAAAATGTAGAAAATTATTATTTTCCAATAGCAAAGTTAATAATTTTCCTATATAAATTGAACTCGTATTATAAATAGTATATAAATTAAACTCATAGCAAACTCCTAAGTTTAATATAGAGTTAAAATACGAGTTAAATTTTATAATTTTTCAAATTATGATCGAAAATGTAGAACAATTCTATAACCCAGAAATTACCCTAAACAAACATACATTTATATACTTATACAGTTAATTATTTTGAAAGTCATCAAAACCATCTGAGACAAACCATCTCTGTCACTGACAAACAAGAATTAAACACTGTGACAAACAACTTGCAGCTGGCCAGAGCTGATCTACGAATGTTTTCTACTTTTCTGGAGCGTGCAGATAGTATCGCCTTACATTGTAAGTAGTGTACGTAATCTACGGTAGAACTTACGCATAAACAGTACGTAAACTACGGTAGAACTTACGCATAAACTGTACGTAAACTACGGTAGAACTTACGCATAAACAGTACGTAAACTACGGTAGAACTTACGCATAAACAGTACGTAAACTACGGTAGAACTGACGCATAAAATTACGGTAGAACTTACGCGTGAATCGTATATACTACATATATATACTATAAATTCTATTGAAATTTTTTGTGAAACAGTCCTAAAATTGAAACAGACTTTGGTTTATAGAAAATAGAATATGAATTTGTATTAAAATATATAGTTAATGACTGTACAATACGCTTCACCGAACTGTATAGTATGTTAAAAAATCATGTTTTATATATCTTTATACAGATTTTATATATTAAACATAAAATTTCAATTAAATTTATTTACAAAATCAATTTACACACAGAAACCAGATTGAATTGAAATTGAAAAAAACTTCCGATTAGTGGATTTTTTTTATTTATTCAGTGCAAATTATTGAAGTCTATAACGGGTCAACCATCGAAGATAAGAGGGAACACAGGTTCAAATCTTCTATGGCCCACCATAAAGCTCTTAATTAACAGTTTAGTAGTGATACATGCGGTCGGTAAGGTTGTTTAATGCCGGTAAATTCCAAAAAAGGTTGAGTGTTGACAGAAGATATCACAGAAGGTTTTTTCGCTGAGTCACGCCGACGGAGTGTGTCCACGGCTTCTTAATTGAGGTAATTTGGACGGAGAAGATAGAGTTACGACTCTGTTTGCTCTCAGATTATGTAGGGTAACTCACGAATTATCGGTTGGTTTCACATCTTCGGTCATATAATTAAAATCGATATAATAATTATTTTGATTTGTATTCATGATACCTGCGCAAATAAGAAATACTTATATATTGATTTTAATTAAACTTATTAGTTTAATTTGTATCCATGATACCTGTAGGTATCATGGATACAAATTAAAATAAAAGTTGGATAATTATTATTATATACCTTAATTTCAATTGGTATCCATGATTCCTGCAGGTATTTTTGATACATATTAAAATATTAAAATAATAACAATAGTAAAGATAAAAATTTCATAATTATTATTATATGTTTTTTTCTTATATGACCAAATATGTGGTACTGACCGATAATTCGTAACTTACCCTATGTACACTGATGATTCTTATAAAGGATGATAGCAAATTAAGATTTAAAAGATACCTAGCAATGAAATCATTAATTTATGATAGGCTCAACAATGATTAATAGGGAAAATAATATATTCTCAATTTATAATTTATAATAGCAATATATAACCAAAACTTGCTTTCTGGTTGAAAATACAAATTCAAATCAGCATTATTTAAAATATTTGTATGTTGGTCTACATGCATATGACTATCAGAATATAGTAGGGTAAGTTCCGAGTTATAGGACGGTTCCACATTTCGTTGATAGAAGAAGAGAGCATATAATAAATAATATTTAACTATTATTATATATTTTATTTTATATGACCAAATATGTGAAACTGTTCGATAACTTGGAACTTACCTTAAATTTGAATAATTATTTCAAATATTTCATAAAACGACATCCTTATTATTTAAAATTCTAAATGATAATTTGAATCAATAAGTTATTTTAAGATAAATAAATGATATTTAGTTTTATGCTAACAATTATTTAGATCTATCATTTATATATTAATTATATATATCAATCATTTATACACAAATCATTAATTTAAATCATTTGTATCAGTTTATTTAAACTAACTAGAAACCCAATAAGAAAGTTATTGTGGCACTATCGATAATTCTGTAGCTATTTCGTCGACAAACCGTGCTTTGATCTTCAAACGCTCAAATTGGGCCGCCCGTTGTTTCTGATAAGAAAAAGAACATAGGTGAACAGGTGAATCTCTGTGTATGCTACTTCAGTAATCTTCGGGCGCGCATAACGTAAACATCAAATGGTGTCTGCTCGGTTGTACAGTTTTCTGTTTCTAGTACTTACCGATTGGTAGTTTCGAATCTTCAGTAAAAGATGAGTACCCTTTTAATTTTATTTCATTTATTAATAAAGGTTTTTCTCTTGTGTTTTAGATATTAATAAGTGGTAATAATTTTGTTACAATGAGTGAATCTATAAGTGACCAATCGAACAATTCATTAGAACCTGATCCTGTTACCTTATCCAGCATCCATTCTTTTTTAAAAGAAATCTCTGATGAAAATAAAGCAAAGAATAAGTCATTAGATGATTTGGTTAAAAGAGTTTCAAAAATCGAAAATGAACGAAGTTCAGGAAAGAGGAAGGTTACCATTGATCCGTGTTCTAGTAAAAGCCAACCAACTAAAAAGCCTTGCATTTCGGATGTATCCGATACTAGTAGAGGAGACAATTACGTCACAGGCCCTAACCAATTGATTTCCATTTTGGATACTGGTGTTGAAGAATTCATATGTGAAATTCCTTCATCTTCGGCTGAATTTATTCAGCCTGATATCTCTTACAACCCAGTAATTTCTAGTGGTACTATTGTAAGCCCGCAATTAAGTCACGGGTCTCGTAACGCCATCCCTACTTCGCGTAGTGGAGTCAGTTCTAGAGCCCGTTGTGAGCAGTCTCAGCATGGTATCCCTATTGTTCATAGTGGAGTAAATGCAGGAGCTTTTCAAATTCAGAGTCCTCAGCTCGAACATGTTTTCCCTTCTATAAATGAAGGTGTTACAAATAATGCCAATGAATTCTATGTCGAAAGGGATAATGATTTTGAAGGTTTTCTGGTGGAAGAATCCCTTCAACCTGAAGAGTCTAATGTTGTAGTATCTAATGCTAACCCTTTGCCTGTAATTAGCTCTGCTAATAAGACTAATTGGTCTCCTGGTGAAGAAGTCATACAGTGGTACGCTAATGTGGCCGATATTGATCTCACTGATGATCAAATTAAGACTATTTCCGAAAGGTATCAACCTAAGCCAGATGTCTCTCATCATTTCGAGCCGCCTCATCTTCCCTCTCCCCTTTGGCATAAATGTAAATCTAATGCCCAAGATGCTTTTAAGCAGAGGTCCTTACATAGAATCCAACAACTTTCTTGTGCTGCCATCAAACCTTTGATTGATGTGTTGGATTCTATGGAAGCCAATGATCCTAACAGGGAAAAAATTGCCGCTTCTATTCAGCTTACTTGTTCAGCAAATCTGCGTACAAGCAGATTAAGAAGGGCTCTAACGGCTAGGTTCATCAAACAAGACTTGAAGCAGAATCTTTTCTCGCAACCGGTTACCCATTTGGATCTATTTGGCTCTGAATTTCATACTGCTGCTGAAAATGCCAACAAATCACAAGCCACTATCCAAAAGGTTGTCCCATCGGGCAGTGGGAGATACTTTCAAGGTACCCAAAACAGGTCAACAATGAGTATGAACCAACAAAGTTCTAACTTTCAGCGGTTCAATACTAACCAAGCGGGTCCTAGTTCTGGCACTTCTGGGTTTGTAAGGCGCCAAACAAGCCAGAGTCAGCCATTTCAGTACAACCAGAGATATGGTTCCTCTAGAGGAGGAAAGCCCTCCTTCCGCAGAAGGGGAAGAGGCTTCTCAAATTAAGAGAGCCGGAAACATTTCCAGGTATTTACAGAATTGGTCTAATATCACTTGCAATAGTTTCATCCTTAACATTATCAGAGATGGATACAAAATTCAATTCACAGACAATCCTGTTCTACCAGATCCAGCTATTTCTAATCCTAAGTCAGATGAAAAAATTTCATCCCTCAAATATGAAATAGAGAAACATTTACTCTCTAAAGCAATTTCAAAAGTTAATCCCTGTCCTTCTCAGTTACTTTCTAGAGTTTTCACAGTCAAAAAAGCTAACGGTAATAATCGAATGATAATAGATTTGTCTCAAATAAATAAGCAAATTACTGATGTCCATTTCAAAATGGACACTCACGATACCATTAAAGATATCTTATCTCCAGGGGATTATATGGCTTCAATAGACCTTACTGATGCATTCTTTTCAGTTCCTATACATGACAATAGTAAAAAATTTCTTTGCTTTGAACATGATTCTCAAAGATATCAATTCAATGTTCTGCCATTTGGCATGAAATCATCTCCTAGAATTTTCACTAAAGTTCTCAAACCGGTTATTAATTTTCTAAGAAATCAAGGAATCAAAATTCTTGCATATCTAGATGATATATTTATTTGTGCCTCTTCTTTCAGTAAGTTAGAATTTCAAGTCCATCAGACATTAAAACTACTTCTGAGTCTTGGGTTTCACCCTAATTACAAGAAATCCAGTCTTGTTCCTTCACAGGAAATCAAACATTTAGGTTTTATTTGGAACACAGATGTGATGAAACTTTCCCTTCCAAAGGAGAAATTAGATAAAGCCAATAAATTAGCCAATTCCTTAATTCAAAATAAATCAACTCTTAGAGACTTATCATCTTTCATTGGATTGATCAATAGTTTTTGCCCAGCCTTCCCTCATGCTCCATTACACTTTAGAAACCTTCAATTTCTCCTCAATCAGTATATTAAAACCTCTAACTGTTGGGACTTGCAGATCACTATTGATCAATCTTCTAAAGCTGAACTGATCTGGTGGAAAGATTTTGAATCTTCTGTGCCATCAGCTCCAATTCATAAACTTTCTCCTGAAATAACTCTTTTCTCAGATGCTTCTCTTTCTGGTTGGGGTGGTTTCATCTCTTCTGGTGAAAATGTCTCTGGCACTTGGTGTATAGATGAGAAACAGCATCATATTAATTTTTTAGAGTTGAAAGCCATAAAACTATGTATCCTATCTTTTCTTCCTTTTCTCAAAAATAGAGTCCTTCAAATTTGCTCTGATAATTTCACATCTGTATCATTTATTAATAAGAAGGGTGGAACCCATTCAAAACCCCTTTGCCAACTTGCTTTAGAGATTTGGTCTATTTTAATTGAGAATAATATTTCATGTGAAGCTATTCATATACCAGGAACTGAAAATACCATTGCTGATAAATTTTCTAGATTCTCTACTTTTTCTCATGAATATAGCTTGAATTCAGATGCCTTTAAGACCATTATTAATAGAATTGCTTTCCTTCCTGAAATAGACTTGTTTGCCTCAAGAACAAATGCAAAATTGTCCAAATATGCCTCCTGGAGATTTGATCCTTACTCAGTATTCATCAATGCTTTCTCTGTCAAATGGTTAAATAATATTTATTTATTTCCTCCTATTAACTTAATCTCTAAATGTGTTCAAAAAATTGTAAAAGATGAAGTTAGTAATGCCCTTTTGATAACACCTGCTTGGCCTGGCCTTGCTTCTTTACCTGTTATTTTGTCTATGCTAATAGATTCCCCCATTTTCATTCCACGCAATTTCCTTGAAGGCCATCTTCCAACGAGACATCAATTCAACTTGATGGCCTGGAGCATTACAGGCAATCTTGCCTTAGCAGAGGAATTTCTGAGGAAACCTCAAATTGTCTCCTCAAGAGTATCTCCAAGTCTACTCTCCTTTCCTATGGGAAAGACTGGAGAAAATTTTATATGTTTGTTAGAAAAAAAAGGGTTTAACAGTATCATTACTGTGAATTTAATTTGTGAATTTTTGTTACATTTATTTAACAATGGAGCTAGTAGTAGCTCATTAAATTGTGCACGGAGTGCTTTAAGTTTCTTTTTGTGTTATGAGTTAAAAATTAAAGATGATGAAACCATTGCAAGGTTATTCAGATTCTTCTATAAAGAAAGACCATTAAAATCAAAGTATTTTACATATTGGCCTGTAAAGAGCCTGCTTAATTATCTCTCTGAATTGCATCCTGCCTCTGATCTTTCTCTCAAGTCCCTGACTTTGAAGACTCTTGCCTTAGTAGCACTCACCTCCTCAGACAGAGGGCAGACTATCCACCTGATGGATATTGAGAAAACTACTTTTGCAGAAGACTGCTTACAATTCGTCATATTTGACAGACTAAAGACTACTAAGAGAGTACTAAAACCAAAAGTCATAAATTGTCATTCATGTGATATTCCCTCTCTCAATGTGTGTGACTATGTCTTAAGTTATATGAATCGCACTTTGGGCATAAGAGCCAAGTCTGTGAAAGAGGGAAAGACAAAACCAACTCAGCTCTTCTTATCATGGGCTACTAAGAGAGCAGTTACCCGGCAGACTTTAGCTCGTTGGTTGAAAACCACTTTAAAGATGGCAGGTATTGATACTGATCAGTTTACTGGCCACTCATTTAGAGGTGCTTCCCTATCAAATGCTTATCAACTTGGTGCCAACATAAACCAGATTGTCTCTGCCGGATCATGGACAAATACTGAGACATTCAGGAAACACTATCTGGCACCTGAAAATGACTCTCCTGTGGGCAAAATAATCTTAGATCACTTTAGTAGAGGGTAAGAATATCAACTTCTTAAAAGTGGATATTTTTAAATACTGGTGGTATTTTTTTTTTAGGATGTTATTGTTTAAAATCTTAATTTCAGTAGCTATGTTAATAGAGTTTGATTTCTATCTCTGGAATCGAAGCACGGTTTGTCGACGAAATAGCTACAGAATTTAAAGATTACACTAGAATTAGTTACCTTTGAAGTGTAATCTTAATTCTGGAGTTGTCGTCGACAAACCATTAGTTTAATTCCCTTCCCACCTCCCAAATCAAACCCTAGACCCTCAGATTACTGAAGTAGCATACACAGAGATTCACCTGTTCACCTATGTTCTTTTTCTTATCAGAAACAACGGGCGGCCCAATTTGAGCGTTTGAAGATCAAAGCACGGTTTGTCGACGACAACTCCAGAATTAAGATTACACTTCAAAGGTAACTAATTCTAGTGTAATCTTTAAATTAATTAAGAGACCCACTCATCCTTTCTACAAAAAATGAATAGAACTAATATTGCAGCGTATTACATGCTAAGGGAGAAAGTTATGATGCGGCCATAGAAGATTAATAGAAATATTCTCTTAATCATATATGGCCCCACCATAACTTTCTGCCATTAGTGGGCAACTTAAATAAAAATTCTGGACTCCCGCAAAAAATTGGATTCTAGTGTAAGAGACATCGCTTTACTATGACACTTACAGTTCTTTCAAAGTGTGTATGGTTCTTAACCTATGTTGACGGTAACTTTCCGAGTACTGTGAGAGTCTGAGTACCTCAACATTCCCCTAAGCTAATATTGAAATAAAAAAATAGATAAAAAAGTACTTATAGATTCACAATTAAAGTTATATTCTTTTTTGATGATTAAATATTTTTCTCAATTTAATACATACTAAATTTTTTTATAAACACACTGGAAACTCAAAGGATATTTTAATATAATATTTTAAAATGAACATATGAAAAAATCCTATGGTGGGGCCATAGAAGATTAAGTAGGTTATCTTTTTGTATAATTGTAGTTAGGCCCGGCATAATTTTTTATCTCTGGGTAATTGATATGTAATAGTTAAGAAAACTTAAGCTTTCGTTAATAGTTTTTTATCACTTATTAAGACAAATTATTATGGATATAACTGAAAGTTGATGGATTTAAAAACAAACTCTAAATTTTGAATCCAAGATAACTTTCTAGACAATTTCTCTGCAGTAACAACAATCAGAAGGTAATCACAGTTCCATTGAATTCTCACTGTTACTATCACTTTTATCACTGAAATTAACACTTCACTAATTGTCACTTTAGCACAAAATTAACCTGAAAATTCAGCCATTTACAAGATGGCTGAAGCACAAAATCTTACCTGGTTTTGGGACATTTCTCTTCACTTGCATCCATTTGTAAGTTGGGACATTCTGAGCGGGTTGTTGATGGGGTAGAGGGGGCACATTCCCCATCATTGCCATTCCACACTCCCTCACGGCATCGTGATGGGGGTAGAGACCCATACTAACATGTCTGTACTGTGCTGCCGGGTCCAAGTAGCCAGCATAAGGACTGGCCGAACAGGGGTTTGTTGTCTGACTATAATCATAAGCCTGGGCTGCAGCAGCCTGCTGGCCCATGTGCTGCTGATAAGCCCCATAATCCTCCAGACTCGTGTAAGATGGAGGGACATCGGTCAGCACCGCCGCGGTTTGCTGGGCTCGCTGTTGATGGGCATCCGTCGCCGCCAGGTACGCCTGGGGCTGGTCATACGTCTGACAATGTGCATAATACTGATGCAGATCTGCTGACGAAGGAGGATAAGGCTGATGGTAGCCTGCCTCGCTGTTACACACACCGTACACCATGTCCTTGTTCATTCGGACGCGCCACTCCCAATACTAGCAGTTCATTCGCATCGACGCCCGTTCTCGCTTCCCCTCGCTCCCTCCCGACTGTTTCGGACTAGTCTCCACCATGGCGTGACCAAAGAACGCCCCGCCCCCGCACCTCACACTGACAGCTCCATTGCCGACTCCAACCAATGGACGCGTAGACTCCGCCTTAATATCGCCGTAATTTCACCATATTTCTTAGCGCTATCGCACTCCGCAAAAATTAAAATAACTTTTGAATACAGCTCTCTTGTACATTATATCTATCGAGTCAATTTTCTATGAGCACACTTAAGAGACGCGAAAATGATTCCAAGATTCATATTGTGCATAATAATCAGCTAGATAGTAGGTAGGTACAGTGCATTGAAAGAGAGTCGATGTCTGCGAGGAGCTTTTTATTCAATTGACACGGAATGTTATAGCATGATAAATGGATATAATTTAATGTCAGACGTAGGTGCGAGCAATTCAATGATTGTATGCTTTGATGTTTTAAATTCAAGTCACTTGTTATTACATGATTTGAAATTGATTGCTACACTGGACGTAGGTACAGTTGCATGATTTCGCGGTGAAGGATTGGTATGTAAAATAGTGTATGTAAATCATAGATATTAATATATTCCTTTAAAATTTCGTTGAAAATTCAACAAATTAATTTTTTTTGATTTTTCATATGCCTTAGGAACTGTTTTGAAATAATTAATTACCTAAATAAACAATAAAATATTAAATAAAATTTTTTCTGAAATAATGGAGTTTAATAAAACAATATTTCTTGTGCAGTATATACTGTATAATATACTGTATATACTATATAGGTATATTAAATTCGCACATGTATATATTTTACCGAAGGATATCTTGATGCTAAATATGTTTCGGTCCTTATATAGATATATATTGATGTTAATATTTAAATATGTTCATATAAAGATAATAATGATTTCCTCACCCATACCTATTTAATGTACCATTTGAGAATTGTTTTGTTATATTACTAATACTAATATATGGAAGTATACGTTTATAGCTGCATATTATATTCCACTGATATCTAACTAATATATATGCTGCTATAAGATATATACTAATGATAGATTTAATATTATATAATTAAGTTGTGTTTAGATAAATATGAATAAAATATTGATCAATATTTGGATGATGAAAAAAAAAAATAGATTTTACAATTTCGTCATTTAAAATTTTTATTAGAAGATTGTAGGAAATTTTAATGCGGAAAATCAATAATGACCGATTTATGGGAGATTCTTCAATAGGAGAAGAATCTTTAATATCCCCACCTTATTTTTTTTATCATACATATTTTACTCTAGTTCAAACCCGAAGAAAAGTCTATGGTAGGGCCATAGAAGATTAAGACCCACTCAATCTTCTATGGCTTTATTATATATAAATTCAACTTGCAAAATTAAATCATTTATACGTATTGTATAGCTTGTTTTCCATATATTTCCGCGTTTCAGGTTATTTCCCATCACTCATCTCTGGTTTGTTTAGATTGGTATAGGTGAGGTAGATCGTAATCGACTACCTGAACAGGTAAGTACCTAATTAGTGCTGTGGTTAAGCAGCTGAGAAATTAAAAGGAAAAATTAAATAAATATCAAATTTGTGATTTTCTAATAAATAGACTTTTTTAAATATGACATTTATTGAAAAGTATAAAAATGGAAATTAGGGAAAATGGGAATAATTTAATTATTAATTAAATTAATTACTACATATATGATTTTTATTTTAATTCATACAGAAGCTGACTAAGTTTCATATTTCATTAATATCATAGGCAAGGAAACGTTACAGTACCCAAGACACCCACAGTACTGGGAAAGTGGGTGTTGACATGTAGGTCTGAACTGTCTAAGGGTCTGATTGGTTTGCCTATTTCCCGACTACTGTGAGTGTCTCACTACTGTGACATTCCCCAACTTAAAAATTCATTTAAATTAAATTAATTATAAAAAGTATTTAAAATAATTATTTGTATGGGTATTGTTATTGTTACTAAGTATTAACTATCTGTCATTAATTAGTTCAATACAGTATTCATCATTAATTATTTTTTATAACTATTAATTATGCCATTTTTAATCAACCACCAATATAAGATTTAAAAGTAACAGTTAATTATTTAGATTTTATTTAACTGTTGAACTTTTAAGTTGTTTGTATGTTTTGTTGTAACTATTAAGTTGTTTGTATGTTTTGTTGTAACTATTAAGTTGTTTGTATGTTTTGTTGTAACTATTAAGTTGTTTGTATGTTTTGTTGTAACTTTTAAGTTGTTTGTATGTTTTGTTGTAACATTTAAGTTGTTTGTATGTTTTGTTGTAACTTTTAAGTTGTTTGTATGTTTTGTTGTAACATTTAAGTTGTATTTTCTTTCAATAATTTTTATTTAACATTTATTTTAATAAATATTTTTTAATTTAACTCGGAACTTACCCTGTATATCGTTCCCCTAGCCTTACTATAGGTATATACCGGTTTGAAATATGCAATTGCAATTAAAGTATTTTCATTGTAGACCTAAACCCATCAGCAACTAGGGTAAGTTCTAAGTTATCGGTCAGTACTACATCTTCGGTCATATAAGAAAAAACAATATAAAAATTATTATTATTACACAGTGCTATCTAATACCCGGGTTTTCAGAAGTATTAGATAGCACTGTGTAATAATAATAATAATTTTTATATAGTTTTTTCTTATATAACCGAAGATGTAGTACTGACCAATAATTCATAACTTACCCTAATTGAAATAAATATAAATATATTCACCATATAGTAATTTCACTATATATATATTTTAAATCCCATATATAGGTATTAATTAAATAACTAATTTATTAACATTATTTATTTTTATTCAACAATATATTTTAATTTATAAACTTAGTATTTACCACTAATCAATTTTATTTATTATAATTTAAAATTGATCACTAATTTTCATTTATTTTTATTTATTATAGTTTCTTTATTCAGTACGATTATATAGGTACTAAATATCAATGATAAATATTATTTGATTTAACTCAATAGTTCCATATCAGTTGAATTGATACGCCCAACATAATATAAATATTATAATGATATTATTATGCATATTTATTGAATGATGAAAATCTAAGTCAATATATAATAAACGAAATATTCTTTCATTTTCGCTACTGAGATATTTTAAGGTGTTTTTTAGTATTTTTTTTTTCAATAAAGTTGAACATATATTGAAACTAAATTGCTTGCGTATATACTTAACATTAGCAGAAGTATATAATTTCGCATGATCGCTTAGATATAATTATATCAAATGATCTTCATCCGATCGAATCCTTGCTTCTTATTTTTTCTTCTATAATGCCATGAAATCTTTATTTTACCTGTCTATTAGACACAAATCCTCCATTTTCTATCGCTGCAACTTTAGATAGAAATTGATAGCAATCGGTTTAGTGAGAGAGCGTTTAAAATGCGGATGATTTTGCTCCAACACGACAAGAAATTGTCGGAGGACACGATCCCCAACCGATGATCGAGTGCCGTACTTATGGATCATTAATCAATAGTTTAGATCTTGTGTGGTCTGGCATCTCTACAACAACACTCTCTTTAGATCTTACAAGCGTCTGATTGTTACAGAACAGCATTAGTCATAAGACGACAACATCTAGCAAGGACAAAATGGCCCGTCCCGTTCATAGATCTAGTGATAAATGATGTTACTTAAGCTATACTATGATGTATTATGCCTGGTGATTGTAACTTCCACTGCTTTTTGACTAGTGGCTTGTAAGAACGGCCATTTAGGGGTGTAATAGATTATGGTTTTCGGGCTTGGAACCTTACAAGCTCATGTCAAACCGCTAAAATGTGATCCATTTGGAACTGTTATTTATGTTCTATAGGTAAGGATTTTAGTTCCAGATTTCGGTACCTTGTTCCATTTCGAACGTATAGTTCTTTTCAATGATATTATAATTTTATGAAAGAACATTCTAAAAATGGTCTAAAGTTGGTACATTCAAATTGGTAAAGAATGTGGGTTTCCACTTGCAATCATCTCCAAACCTTCAATTTGATTTTAGAGAATCCTATTATTTAGCCCCTCCCCCCTCCCATTGCAATTCAATTGCCTCTATAATTAGTCTGTTTCGAAGACTCTTGATCGTGCTGTCAGCACAAAAATTTCTAAACCAATTTGGAAGATTATCCAATTGATACCGAAACTTTGGAGTTAATAGAAAGATGGAGGGAGGTGTTGAATAATGCATTCTGGCTCTTGTTACAAGGGTACATAGGTGCTAAAATACTCTAGAGGAATTGGTTTGAGGAGTTAATTCTCTGATTGGTTTGGTTGAAGTTCGGGAATAGATTGGTGAATGGCGTGATAGGTTTCATTTTAATGGTAATGGTATAGAATGTTCATTGCGGGTGGTGTAGAACTGACTATAGTAACAACCGCCTGCAATGTCCGTAATTGAATGCTTCACTGAATATTCTGGATGGCTCGGATCAAATTTTTAGTCCGAAACCTGTCATTTGAATCCATAATTCGTACCAGTATTCAAATGGATTCCATATGATCTTCTCTTTTTATTATTTTGATTTTTAGTAACCACATGATTATTCTGCTTATTTTAGGTTTTGACAATTCATATTTTAAATTTGATCTAAAACAATCTGAAATATTTAACTGAAATATTAGTGTCACTTCTATAGCGCTTTTATTTTCAATATAGGTTCAATGATAATTTTATTTATTTATTATTTCATTTCTTAAATTACGCATGGTCTTATATATGGTATAACTCCTCAATAATAAAATCCTGTATAGTGAGTGTAGTGCCTTGAGTGAGGAAGTAGCCTCTATAGTGTGTAGGCCCCACCATAACTTTCTGTCTAGGTATAGTCCAAATAACCCAATATGGTTGGCAAGTAACCTGTTAGTGATTTATGTACATAGATCACTAACATTCTTACTGTTTCTTACTGAACATGCTAATTATTTATTATAAGAAAGTATTACACCTAACAGTCAATATCATGGTGGAACATTCCAAGAATCTATATTTGATGACATACTGATATTTTGTGATACAATGTTTTGAATTACTTATTAAACTCCTTAGATGTGCAACTGATTTTGACGCCGCTACTGAAGCATGCTGTAGGTATTAAAAATATAAAATATATTCAGCCCCCAGGGCCTCTATCCTGAAACTGTCTGTGGTGAATGAAAGAGAAGGGGGTGACGTCCCTTGTGCCCCAAACTGTTGTAATTTGGATTATGAATGTTTAAATTTTACCATGTTAGGCTACTTGTAATCTTAGAGGATAGCACAAGGGATATGCTATTCAATTACAAGGTTTTAGATTCTTGCTTTAGGTAGACTTAATTTACTATCACCTCTTCATTTTCCTCTTCTCTCCGTGAACGCAGTCACCGGTACTTGTGTCCTTTTTTCGGCACACTCCTTGGTAAGAAACTGCATTCATGGAGTAGCTTTTCTGCAGCTTTTTTACTAACTGGTGGTAGGTGACTTCGTTCAGTCACTTTCTTTTCTGACTGCTTATTCGAGTCCCTTGTATTAAATACTTATTTGACGTCAGCGATATGGCCTTTGGTGCCGAAGCAAACGTTAAATTAATTTAATTAAAGTTTTATAATCTTTATATATCGACAGGAAATGTGAATTTTGAATTTTAGGTTTAAACCTTAGATTTTATTTTCATGTTCTTGTCCTTCATCTAAACTCTCCTTTCAGTGAAAGCAATTGCTGCGTGATACTTTTATTCACTCCAGTTAACTTATTTATAGTGATAGCGTTATGTGGTAAATTTAGGACTGTAACACTTATAATAACAAAACACATAAGCATTAGTTCGATGTGAACTAAATATAGTAGAACGCCTCTATAGTGAACTCCTTTATAGTGAACTCCTTTATAGTGAATGAGTTAGGATGTAGCCTGAATAGGTTGTAGGTTTTCTTTAGTCTCCCATAAAACAGCCTACAGTTTTCTAAGACTGATGGATATTTATCGCAAACTAAAAAAAACTGTTCACTATAGAGGCTACATCCTAACTCATTCACTATAAAGGAGTTCAATTAGATGAGGTGTACTGTAGTATATAATTATTAAAGAATTTCGACATATTTCTGATTTTAAATGAATTTTGTGATTTGATGATTCGTATATTCTGCATTTTTCGTTTTTAATTTTCTAATTTTATAAAAGGCATTTGGATTTAAAAGTAGATACAAATAATATTCCATTAGCTATAAAATATTTTTACGGTGAAGAATATTAATATAATATCTTCTTATTTACAGAGAATAAAAATTTATTGATAATTTATATAAGATTTGCAACGAATTTGTTCACGTCGACCGTGGAAAGTTCTAATAAACATTTAATCACAAATTTATTATATTTATAGGGATAAAGTTTATAATTTTTAATGTAGTAGTGGTTAACATTTTTTATAGTACCGATTATTAATAAAACATTGGTAACTACATCTATTTACTATAAATAACGTGTTTTCGTACACTCTGTGGTTATTATTTTAATTAATTTTCTCCTTTTTGTTGTTACTAATTACATAGGTGTAATAAGAGGGTTGGCGATGGTTATTTAACCAGTCTTGGTATATTAGCAATCATCGGGCAACCCCCTTATTTAAAGGAATTAAATTAATTATAAAGGGGACAATTTTCTACCGGGTGTAGAATATAAAGAGAAAGCATAATATTCTTAATTTAGAGATACCCAGAGAGAAAGTTATGGTGGAGTTCTGGAAGATTAAATAGGGTTGAATCTTCTTTGGCCCCATCATAACTTCCTACTTTAATTTCATACTGTGATATTACCATGGATGATTTTGTCCCAGCTTAATCTTTGATGGGCCCACTATAACCTTCTCTCTCAATTTCATTCACTGTAGGGATATGGAAGATTAAGTAGGATTTCTTTTAATCTTCTATGGCCCCACCATAACTTTCTCATTTAACTTCATCAACTGCATGGATATCGAAGTTTTTTCCATCTTAACCTTCTATAGCCCCACCATAACTTACGCTTTTAATTTCATACACTGTAAGGCTATTGAAGATTTTTCCCATTTTAATCTTCGCTGGGCCCACCATAACGCCAGATAGTCAAAACAAATACCGAGTGTTATATCCAATAAGCAAAGTGATAGATCTAGCATAGAGACTTGTGATAGGATGATAGATTAGCACATGGGTGTTGGGTGGCTGATGATAGTGATAGGTGATAGAGTGATAGTGCTAGATGTACTATTACATCGACTGATCACTTTCTGATGATACACTGCATAAAGGCTGTGATGCATTATGTATCACTGTCGCTCTGCATTATGCATCGTATTGAAGTGCTTTTCAAAGAATGGGATATGCACAGAGAGAAAGGTATGGTGGGGCCATAGAAAATTTGAGGGATAGTTATGGTGGGGCCATGGAAGAATAAGAGGGATAGTTATGGTGGGGCCATGGAAAATTAAGAGGGATAGTTATGGTGGGGCCATAGAGGATTAATTGGGGATCTTCTATATATGGCCCCACCATGACTTTCTCCTAATCTTCTATGGCCCACCTTAGTTTAATCTCTGTGGTATAGACTATCTTAATAAAATAAATTAGTTTGGGCGAATGATTTTTTCATAGAAGAAATTTGCATGGTTATTATATATTTTTTTCTTATATTCCTAGAAATGTAGAACTACCTGATAGTCCGTAACTTACTAAATGTGATACATTCAATTTGGAGCAACTGTCCCAGAAATATTAAATCGACTCTTTTAATTTATTAATAAAACAAAAACTAAACTATGAAACTATCTTGACTACTGTAGAGGGAGGATCCGTTTTTTTCGGGTCATCCGTTATTCTATTGAAATAAAGACTATTTATTAATTGCTACCAAACATGCAATATTTTTAAATTACATTCTTTCGTATACTTAATGCTATACCTAAGATACATTAAACATCTTCTGATATTTGCTTGCTAAGCTTAATTCGCAATGATTTAAGAATAATTGTAGTAAATTACCCTTCAAGTAATATCATTTAATATAGACTCTCTATTATTTATACATTGCATATAATTATTGCGGTAGAATGCTTTCAGTTGTGGCATCTAATAGGCATTATAAAACTCTGGCTATTATAGACAGAAAATGAATGATTGAGATCAATTGTGATGAAGATTTTAAATTAGTCTGTATAAAATGATAGGTATATATAAAGCAATTGAAAGGTGTATTGAGAAAAGATTGAAAAGTATATTAAAAAAATGAATTGTATTTGTGAATGAGTTTTAAGAATTATATTATATAGTATATACAGTATGCGTTATTATACATACGGGATTTATTTGTATATTGACTTGTCAATATACAATGATTCTATTTTTCTAACTTATCCACAGGTTTACCTACGTAGATGCAGAAGTTATGTTTTAAGCGACATTTATTTATTTTTATTTATATATTCATATCAGTTATTATAATCAGTTAAATATTATTTATTAATCACTGTGGATATTCATCCGTTAGAACCCCCTGTATTGATGATCAAATTATTCCTGTTATTTCAGAATAACAATATTGAGTTATAATTAATTTTGTAGGCCTAATTGTGATTGATTGGGCCACACAGCCTATAGGAGAAATTAATGAGTTATAGGCTAAATAGTTAAATAGGGTAGACAATAATTCACTATTTAATAATATGTTATTCAGGACTTTGTAATGCTATTATTAAATACTTTATTAACATCTGCTTTATTAAAATTTGATATTGAAGTACTGATGGTAAACACAAATCTAATTTTAAGTTAAATTTTAATAATAGAAACGTAATTATTGTTTCACTTGATTGAAAATGATAAATGTATATTTTTATCTACATGTGTCATTGTGGATATTTTCTCAAATGAATATGTGCCATTGATTTATGAATATATTGAAATTTGTTACTGTATCCAAATTGAAATAATTTAATTTATTCAATTATATCTATAATTCATTGTTTTTTTCGAGTTATAGGGTTAGTATTTTGTTTTTTGTTTTTCTAAATAACAAGTTCCAATAATTTACAAGAGTGGTTTTATTATTTATTTTCAAATAATAAATATTTCATTCTACCGTGCACTCTTACAGTGTAACATATGTAGCTATTTTCACCACTTCATATCTAACATTCAGACGTTAAACATAGGGTAGGTTCTGAAATATCGAACGGTTTCACATTTTCGATCTTATATGAAAGAAAAATTACTCGTTATTTTAATTTGTATCCGTGATACCATTATCCAAGTTACCTTGATACCTATATCCATGATACCTGAATCCATGATACCAGTAGGTATCCTGGTTACAAACTAAAATAACGATATAAAGTATACACCCTCACGTGATCGTTAATGTGAAACCGTTCGATAAGAGAGAACTTGCCCATACCGTGTGGCGTAGAACAGCAGTGCGCTTTATTCTCTTCCCCCGCAAGTGATCCATCTCGCCGCTGTCGGGGCTACGTACGAAGGCAGAGCTGCTAGCGCTCCGTCTCGACGTTTCCTCTTGTGTTTGTCTGTCAGCACCGGAACAGGGAAATAATTGCCAGCCTACCAGGCCTAGTACAGGGGGCTCCTTTTCACCACTTGGGGAGAACAATTTATTAGGCTGTACATTTTGTTTGGCTGGGATTGTGTTTCCGTATTTTAGAGGGTAACGAATTATCGACCTGTTCCAAATCTTGGGTCATATAAGAAATGGCGATATAGTAATAAATATTGAATTGGTACCCATGATGATACCAATAAAGATTAAATAATAGTTATTATATCGGTTTATCTTGTATGACAGAAAATGTGAAACCGACCGATAATTCGTACCTTAACATAGTCCACTATTGCAGAAAATGAAAGGTTTTCGGGGAGATACCTGAAAAACTCAAGAAATCTCACTAGAACCTATATTAGATTTTAAATTTAAAGACACTTTAAAAAATATTATAATGATAAGTAAATCGTTGAATAGAGATTTATTTAACCAGCATCATGGAAATTTCTATTGTAACAGCTGTCATGTAGATTTTTATTATGAAACTTTAATTTAGCTAATTTTTCGGTTCTGTAGAATTTTGATTCTTTTTGGAACCAATGCTATGCAAAAGAAGTTATTTCCTATGTTACCATTAATTTAAGGAAAAATGGACATATCTCTGAGAACACATTAGCAGTTAATGCAGACTGGTTTAATATGCTTGTATTCGATATATCTGATATTTTCATGTCCTTGAAACTTAGTAGTTTTTTTTCTGCGTCTAGATAGATGTTCTTTCAGTAAATTTTCGTCTACAAATTTGGAGATTATTTATTAAAAAAAAATTTATTTGTTGACATAATTATAACTTTTCATGAATATTTATTACCTAAAAAGATTAATAATATTAACAATTTCTATTCCCATGATATTGTAATACTGTAAAATAGTGTGTGATTTATATCAAGTTTAAAGACAATATACCAATGGTTACAATCATATAATTTACTATGTTCTTATACAGTTTATATTTAATATTAGAGTTATAAAATATTTACAATATAATTTATATAATTGTATAAGCAAAACAAATATTTGAGTTACATAATAAAAATACTCATGTGTATTATATTGGGTTCTGACTCATGAGTGCAATGCTCTTTTTTACATGAGTGCAGACTCCCTTTTTTCATGAACTAAGTCTGCCACGTTCTCTCATATGATCGCATTTCTCATATGAGCGCATTTCTCTTCATATGACCGCATTTCTCTCATATGATCGCATTTCTCTCATATGAGCGCATTTCTCTCATATGAGCGCATTTCTTTCACATGAGCGCATTTCTCTCCTATGACCGCATTTCTCTCACATGAGCGCATTTCTCTTCATATGACCGCATTTCTTTCACATGAGCGCATTTCTCTCATGAGAGCAGAGCACCACATGCCCCTGAATAATAATAATAATAATAATAGCACGGCTCCGCGAGACGAGTTGTCTCCCAATGACGGATCACTCTGTTTACTTCGATAGCCACAATATGCGATAGAAACGCGAGACCACTGTACACCCAGCCTGTGTGAATGTCTGCTGTGTGTGTTGGTGTGTGCTGTGTGTCTGCTGTGTGAATGTCTGTGTGTTGTGTGAATGTGTGTATGCTGTGTGAATGTTTGTGCGTGTGTGTGTATGTGTTAGCTGTGTGTGAGATACACACTGTTTATCCATTCTACACACATTACCTATCCAATTTAATACACACCGTATAGTGTGTATTTGAACTTTTAGTTAATTTACTTTTATGCCATTACAATCACGTTTTGCGTAAGAATTATTTTACTACAGTTACTAATTTTAATGATGATAATTAATTTTATGTAATCTGATTTTGTTTTTTTTCCTTTTATTAATAATTTTTTTGATAAAATAAATAAATTATAGTATTTTTCGATAAAGTACGGTAAATATCAATAATTATATACGATCTTTAATTTTAATTTTATAATAGAAAATATAAATGATTGAGCGCTACCTCTGAACATGACCAAATAAGTACAACAAATAGTAACTTGTGTTTAGCTGTAAAGTTGATTAGTCATGTAACTGTAATATATTTCATTATTGTTAAAATATGTATCTATTTTTTTGCAATGAATAAATTTTGATATTTGCTATCAATATAGTTCTTCTAAAACATGAAAAAATAAAATTGAAAATAATTATTTAAAGAGAAATGTTCACGATAAATTGAATTTTCAATTAATCAAATTAATTTTAATCATAATTAAAGAATATTTATTTAAATAAATAGTTTTTTTTATTCTAACATATAACTATTATGTTTATTGAAAAAGAAAATTGTGAAGTATTAATTTTAGTTACATTATTTTTCAATTAGATAATTATACATTTTCTTCTTCCAATCGTCAATAAAATATCATGTAATTATGATGATAATTGATTATTCAATTGTAATTAAAATAAAGAAAAAAAAAATAAAGTCTACCTTCGAATTCCTTTCTTTATATGACGCGTGCGGTGGAGGAAAGGTCTAGCCATAAAACTTCAAAATAAACTATTTTTATGCAAAATTTATTTGTTTATCTAAAATTTAATTTTGAGTATTTTCATTATTTCATCAGTAGTTTATGCAAAGATAATTTTAAATGGTATTTAAATGGTATCAATGATACCTACATGTATCATGGATACCAATACCAATTTCTAACTCGTTATTAGGTTACTTTTAATGCATCCAATTAAAATAAAACTTTACGCGTTGTCTAATTTATTTTATAAATAAAATACATTTAAAAATTGAATAAATCATGGAAATTTATTCAATTTAAATATCAAGTCAATATATTCCCGTGCGTATCATAGTTACATTCTTCATGTTTAATACCCGTCACGTAAAAGAGAAAGATTTTATTTCCTGATATGATCGAAAATGAAGTACTGTTCGATAATTCAGTACACACCTTAACTCCGCCCCTTTTCACCTGTACTTGCTATTTGGTACAAACCATGTCACAGGTGCATGTAGTAATTAATGACTCTTTCACATCATTTACCACAAAAATTAGTAACCTAACCGCAAAATATACCTGCTATCACCTGTTCAAGTCAAACCCCAAGGGAATGCGGCAAGGATATTGTTCTTTACCGTAGGATGAAAATATTCGGAAATATCGGATCTTTTCTGTTTGCTGGGCGCACAGAAAATAATTGATATAAAATAATAAATTATAATCAAAGAATTATACTGCAACAAGATACACTACTCTCAAGAATTTCTGTTTCAAAAAGCGTCCTCTGCATTTGAAAGCGGGTACTAAAGCAACAACAGAATTTGGTGTTGGTCAAAAAATTGAAAAGTTTTCAGTGTTCAGGAGAAGTTATACAGGTAAAGGTCATGCTGGTTCAACAGAAAAATTATTCTGAAATTAATTCATTTTTTATAAATATTGAAAACTATTCAATATTTATACGCAAATAAATTGATATGAAGTTTAAATTGACTCGTCTGATGTAGCTCTACGGTACCTACCTACCATAAAGGTGACTACCTATTTTCCTTACATGTTTTAATTGCACATCAAAGTTAACATAGGAAATTTGGAATTAATTCAATAATCATACCAGCCACACATGACCTTAATAAATATTCAATTACAGTATTTATAACTAGCCAAAAAGGTACTGACAGAAGTGCAAAAACTCAAACTTTTCACTGTTTTGATCAACACCAAATTCTGTCGTTGCTTTAGTACCCGCTTTTAAATGCAGAGGGCGCTTTTTGAAACAGAAATTCTTGAGAGTAGTGTATCTTGTTGCAGTATAATGTCTTTGCTTATAATGGGATCATACTTACTGACTTTTAAAAGGAATATATTTAAGTAGAAATAATACAGACTGATATATTAAATAATGTATTTTGATAAGTTTCTGTTTCGTGGGCGCATAGGAAAATAAAATCTATATTAATAATTTCCCTCGTGCGTTTATTTATTTATTTGGTGTCCGCTTTTTCACGACGGGTATTAAACATGAAGAATGTAACTATGATACGCACGGGAATATATTGACTTGATATTTAAATTATTATGTTTTTATTCATTTTTTTGATGTATTCTATCTATAAAATAAATTAGACTATGCAGAAAATTTAATTTTAATTGAATTCATTAAAAGTAACCTAATAACGGGTAATAAAGTGGTATTGATGATGACCCGTTATTTCTAACGGGAAAAGTACACTAGTAATAATATATAGAAGATAACAACATCTGTTTCTTGGGTGCATTTATAATAACAATATAACTAACGATAATAACAATTTCATTGGATAAATGGACATTGTGAAATCAAATAACTTATTTAGAAAATAAGTCATCAAGGAGAGGTGTTTTCATAAAGCAGAGGTCATTAAAATCAGAAGTCAGTAAGTATGATACCATTATAATTTATTACTTTATTTCGATTATTGTCTGTGCTCCCACCAAACAGAAAAGGTCCGAAATATCATTTACAGGGCTTGAATAAAGAATTTTACATTAAAGTTTCGATAAATCGCTCCTAGGCAACAACGTTGAAATAACTCAATAAAAATGTGCTTTCGAATTATCCATATAGACACATTCATCTTCAAACACTGATTTTTTGGTAAAAGCATCACAATCGTAGCTCAAAAATTGACCGCTAGAGAGGCTAATCAATGCCTAACGACAAAACATAATTGTCATAATTTTAAAATAAATATTAGAGAAATAATATTTGATTTTTTAAAGGTATAATTGTTTCTACTTCTATAAACTTTAGAGGCCTATTTGATGTTTCAAAAAATGTCCCACCTGTGTGTTTTTGGCGCATTCACAATATTGATAGCGCTTTAAAATGCCTCGCATGAAAAACAACTATTTTTGAGTTTGATGTCGTATTTTTCAATTAATTTTATTGCTGTATCTCTCGATGACAGTTTTTTTCGTTTTCTAATTAACTTTTACGTGTCTTTTTTAATTTTCTTTGTATTTAGTTCCTTTTTGTTACTTCCTCCTTGTCCCAATGGTTTCATATTACTGCATCTCATTTATCTGTTTTATCATCTCCAGCTACTTTTAGATTTTATGTCTGTTTTATCACTTTGACCTTTTTTAATGTTTTCTCATCTTCACCATTTTATTTTTCCATCTGTTTTACCATTTTTACCTTCTTTATCTGTTTTATCAATCTCACCTCATTTTCATTTTTCTATATTCTTATCTATTTCATCTTTTCTATTTGTTTTGTTTCTTTCATTTGTTTAACTTTTTTTCGATTTCTTCTTATTTATTTCTACCTACCGATGAATTTAGTAGGTATAATTCATGTTTGAATATCGCATTGTCATTACAATGAATCTGACACTAGAAAGATAACTTCTTTAACAGCTTTATAGGGCATAATAAAAAAAGGTCAATGGTCAAATTAAATGGTCTGAACCACGACAAAGTCGTACATTTGGGACACTTACAGTATTTGGAACGTGCCTGTTAAAATTGGTAAAACATGTTCCTTATAATTTTCTGATTGATATTTCTTTAAAGACACTAATTTTTCATTAAGAATCTGTTAGCACCCACTTTACGAACACTGTGACCTGATGAACAATCTGTTAAATAAAGAAATAATTTGTACTGTCAGGGATTAATATAAATTTTTTTGTAATCACTGATGATTTGCTCCAAAATTTCAGATACATTATGTAGTTATATTAGTATTATGTAAATATTTTTAGGGACGCAATACATTAAATATGTAAAAAAGAGAAAATAAGTAACCAGATAAAAAGTTCAATTCTCTCAAAGGTCCCCTCCACTCATTTTTTATAATTCTCTATTCATTAGAACTAAGGTTATTAATTATAAAACTACATGCCATTTAATATTTGATTCAATATATTTATTATAATATGTAATTCGCGTTATTCTTGTGATTTTTCTTCTACCCTTTGAATTTCAAGCGAAGAAGAAGTCTACAATACCTCAAAATAATTCAAAACAATAACAAAGCAGATAGACTTATTATAAATGGCTACCTATACCGTTACCTAAATACCATTAGCCTAAAAAACTTTAGGTACCTAAAAATTTACCTATCTCTAATTATCATTGAATTTACAATAACACGTGATAAAGTTCGTATCCCGTTCTTGTTCTTCTATTGAATCAAATAGAAATGTCGGACAGTGAAGGTTGAGAGTGAATATTTCTTATATAATTAATTACGAAGTGAATACTTTACCAATTTCTTTTCTGTTAACTGTGATATGTTCTATAACCTTAGCTCTACAAAAGTAAATCATTTCTAGAGAAATTGTAACTTAGAGTGGAGATGACTATTAATCAATAGCTAGTCAAGTAAAATCCATTTAAGTAATAACTATTTAGTTCATAACTACTTAAAACAATAACTAGTTATTAAACTAAGTACTAACTTCTCATGCAGCAATTTATTATGGAGCCATGGAAGATTAAATCTCATAATCTTCAATATCCCCACCATAAAATCCCATCTGGGTACTCTACCTCCATTATTAAATCCTACTTTTTTTTATCCCTGTTTGCGTATCAACAGACATCAGTTTTGTGTTAGTAATAAGCGTGCCTAGTTTCTTTGAATACTAATTTGTCAGCTCCTTTGTAAAGAGTGACGCTAATCCCCTACAGAGATGAACTTAATCCGCTACTTTAGTCATTCTCTGTTGAATGAGTAATAATAAGTAGCTATTGGATGTTAAGTAGCTATTGGATGTTAAGTAGCTATTGGATGTTATATTCAGTAATTGATATGCAAACTGTAGAGTGTCAGTAATTGGTGGAAATGAAGTTAATGAAATGGGTGTATATCTTATGAACTATAATTCAAATATATGAATACAACTATGTATTTCTACACAAACCTCTAAAATATTAGTTTCACAAGAGCTCGAAACCTGTTAATTACTTATTTTCTGTTTAATCGACAACACAAATATACCTACTCCAAACTCTCAAAGTAGGATTTATACCATCTTAACAATCCTTCTTTTCACCCACTTGTATGTTTTTCAATATATAGGACTAGCTATTAAATGTGATGATTGTACTTTGTGAACCATGTGCTCCAATGTTGTGTCCTTTCTCATGACTCATACGGTGCTCTATCAAAACTTCCTGATAACGGACTCATGAACCATACTTGCTAAACAGTGTCATTTTATATCTATGACAATGCAAAGATAACCGGTTAATCCACACTTTCATTTCCAGTGTAATTAATAGATAATATTTAAATCAGTTACTGGAGTATGGTCCAATGAAATGAACTATTAAATTCTGAAGGGGTAAATTCACATGTAATCTCATTAAAATTTAAAAGTCTAGAGCCACTTCTAGAACCTCAGAATTGGTATGTAACATATTTTGGTGTGCGTAATTAATTGTGTGTACTTAATAGTGTGTATATTTTAGTGTGTGTAGTTGATAGTGTGTACTTATTTATGTGTGTGTATTTGATATACATAGTTTGTATTATTGTGTGTTTCTGTTGAAATATAATTTTGTGTACATCTATATATATTTTGTAAAAAAGTGAGTTTTATTTGTAAAAAACTATTTACAAATAATGAAATGGATCCTTTTATTTTTTTTAAACATCGATACAGGAAAAGGATTCACTTTAAGAATCTTTTCACTATCAAAATAGTACTACTTTCCAGACTGTCAGTAAACCTTAATAAAGACTATTACAGACTGCCACAGACTGTTACAACTGTAGCAGTCACGATCTATTTTAGGAAAGGCTTATTAGTTAATGATCAAGAGGTACTTATCTATCTATATAATTTGATCGTAATGTTCAGAAAATAGACATATAGGGGCTCAATTTTATATTGAGAACTATTGTGTATGTTCAAATAAATAGTATAATTCTATTTGTAATCTTTCTTTGGTAGTTATATTGAAAAGACTATTATTGAATTATAGGTGTTGGTCTTGGTCTAATCAGTAAATATGTCTTAGTCTGTTTAACACATTTAGTGACGGACTGACACGGCTTTTTTTTATCATAGTATATACATAGATTATCACTCATAAATATCCTCTTGACAACATTATTTCGATTTACACCAAATTTAAGAGGCGCTATTGAGAGAATGTCTGATTAACCCGTTTTGTGACGGACAGACTGACATTATTACCATACAACTTTTTTCTAAACTAAGTAATATTTCAGCTCCACAGTTCCACCCCCTCCCTTCACTTTCCACACCTTCACTTCCCCCACTTTCACTTCCCCCACTTTCACTTGTTCCATTTATAGTTCCGCCACCTTCACTTCCACATCTTCACTTCTCCCCACTTTAACTTCCCCCACCTTCACTTCCCCCACCTTCATTTCCCCACCTTCACTTCCCACCTTCACTTCCCCACCTTCACTTCCCCCACCTTCATTTCCCACCTTCACTCCCCCCACCTTCATTTCCCACCTTCACTTCCCCACCTTCACTTCCCCACCTTCACTTCCCCCACCTTCACTTCCCACCTTCACTTCCCCACCTTCACTTCCCCACCTTCACTTCCCCACCTTCACTTCCCCCACCTTCACTTCCTCACCTTCACTTCCCCCACCTTCACTTCCCCACCTTCACTTCCCACCTTCACTTCCCCCACCTTCACTACCCCCACCTTCGCTTCCCCCATCTACACCTACAAATCACTCACTACTATAGTAAGTGACACACACTCTATCGTATTAGTATATAGAGTTAGTAATAGCTTCTCTTACTCTCTTCTTCTCTCTCACTTCTCTCCTTCTCTCTCCATTGACACTCTCTCCAGTTCTCGGCTGACACCTCACTCTAACTAACAATACCCAGTGGTTTGTTTTGACAGTTATGACAGTGCGTCTCACACGGAGTCTATATTATGATGGCACTACAAAGAACCAGGTAATATGCATGCCAAGACTCCAATAATTATTCCATCCTGCCCTAATTTCACCAAATGACGCCACAGAGAAAACTCTATTTTGACTGCTTAATAATTCATACCTGAAGTAACGTTCTTTGAGTCATTGTAATTTACAATAGTGCATAGGTAAGTTATGAATTATTGGTTATTTACACATTTTCCGTCATATAACAAAATGTTATAATAATTATTATTTAATTTTTATTGTATGTTTTTTTCTTATATGGTTGAAGATGTATGGACAGGGAAAGTTATGGTGGAGCCATAGATGATTAAATGGAATCTCCTTTAAATCTTTTATGGTCCCACTATAATTTTCTATCTTGTATATTTTCCACTTATCATTATCATTAATTACATAATTTATTTTCCTAAAGTTTAGTTAAATACCTCATTTTACTGTTTCAGAATTCAAATATACATCATTAAATTGCTACCTAACGCATACTTTAATTTTTTTTCCTTATGTATCACTATCCATTGTATCATCTGCATCAATGACTAAGTTTCATCTCATTCAGTGCTTTTGTATGCATCAAATAGCATCCTTTATGCATCATTATATCTCCTACACAATGGTCTGATTGTTGTTAAAGGGCCCATCCACCACCATGCGGGTTAATTGAGTTATATAGTGGTTAAACGGTTAGGATTTTCTGACTTTGACGCGACACCGACTTTGATTTCCATTTAAAAAAAGGAAAAAAGTACATAGAAAATTGTTTGAAAAATAACATAATTATGATCAATGATAGAATTACCATTAGTTTATAATATCTGTTTTTTTAGAATTGTTTACAAATTTAAAAGAAACAATATATTAAATATGTTTTAATAAATTGATGTAATTATTTAGATACTATGTACACTTACTAAATATTCACCATTTCTATATAAGAGAACGCTAAAACATGTATAATTAACATTTTGGTCACTTATTCCTACTTATTTTATTTTATAATTTCAGTTACTTTCTTCAAAAACTACTTTTGTTCATTCAAGAAAACTATTTCCTGTACAAAATAGTCAATATAAAATAATAAATAAAACATAATGAATGGGAAAAGATAAATATATACTGATAAATACAAAATGATAAATAACGAATAATACAAAAATATCTATTTTGTTAATTTCTTCCATGTCATCTGATAGATTAGACTCACCGTGTTTATTTTGTTCTCCCCAATGATGTTTTTGATTGGTGCAAACCTAACTTGATTATTCACAATAAAAGTCACCAGTACAAATAATGTGTGTAATTCATTGAATTACCGAATAATACAACTAAAGACAACAATTAGATGGGATGACTTGCTAAACTGGGAGAGAGAGGGAGAAAAGATACTACGAAAATGATGTGGGGAAAAATAATATTATCCGGAGAAAATGATTCGGAGAAAATGATCAGGAGAAAATGATATGGAAAAATGATTTGGAGAAAATGCTTCGGAGAAAATTATCCGGAGAAAATGATTTGGAGAAACTTATCCGGAGAAAATGATTTGGAGAAACTTATCCGGAGAAAATGATCAGGAGAAAATGATCCGGAGAAAATGATTTGGAGAAAATGATTCGGAGAAAATGATTCGGAGAAAATGATTCGGAGAAAATAATGCGGAGAAAATAATGCGGAGAAAATGATTTGGAGAAAATGATCCGTAGAAAATGATTCGGAGAAAATGTTCCGGAGAAAATGATTTGGAGAAAATGATTCGGAGAAAATGATACGGAGAAAATGATCCGGAGAAAATGATTCGGAGAAAATGTTCCGGAGAAAATGGTCCGGATAAAATTATCCGGAGAAAATGATTTGGAGAAAATGATTCGGAGAAAATGATACGGAGAAAATGATCCGGAGAAAATGATTCGGAGAAAATGTTCCGGAGAAAATGGTCCGGATAATATTATCCGGAGAAAATGTTCCGGAGAAAATGGTCCGGATAATATTATCCGGAGAAAATGATTTGGAGAAAATGATACGGAGAGAATGATAAGAAGAAAAGTCTGTAGTATTCACTAATAGTTATTAATCAGTATGTTTTTTATATAACTTCAGACTTATTTAATAATTATCTTGTGTTTAACACATCATTACTATTTCTGCCAGAACCAGGGGAGTGTTAGCCGTAGAGTTTTCATTACATCAAAATTTCTAAAAATTTCAACAACAATTATAATATACCACAGTATATATTAATTATTAAATGACTATCTATCTGACTCTATTCTATCAACATTATATCTGTATAAACAACATATACCGTTCTATATTTTTTATATATCAATCGAGACTACATTCACCTTGCAATCTAATTAATAGAGGTATCACTAACCAGTCTTTGGCTAAGAGACGCTACTTGCTTATCAGATGCAACTGTGATGGATAACTAAACTGTGTGTGCTCCTGCTATATCGTATAGCTTATGGTATATAACTTAACTTGGTTTTATAAGAAAGTAAAATTTGGAAGCTTTTTTAAGAAATAGTTTTTAAGAAAATTTTGAATTTTTTTTCAATATATATTTTTTTGTTATTTAAAATTGTGACAAGGATTAATTGAATATTTTAATCAAATAGTACCATTTATTTGTACAGTTTTTTTTATAGGGATATGATATACAAACGTTTTAGAAGGGTAAGTTACGAATTGTTGGTCGGTTTCACATCTCCGGTCATTTAAAAAGAAATGATATAATAATAATTATTTAAATTTTATAATTGTATCTTTTTTTCTTATATGACCGAAGATGTGAAACCGACCAGTAATGCAGAACTTATCATACATATTGCAGAAGGTTCTTATTCCTACATATGTCTACCTAGGAATCTTAAAAATGCTCTGCCACTCATTTGATAATCCATTTATTGATGAATCGACAAGCTGATGCTTCAGTGATAACCGTATTGATAACCGAAACACGAATAACTGAGGTGATAACCGAAACCGGATTAACCGAATTGACAACCGAAAAATGAAACTCAAAGTTATAACTTTAATATGAAAAATTTATGATTTGTTAAAGTAACTGGAAAGTTATATAATTTAATGAAATTATCGAAAAAATTCACCCTATACAGAGTGGCGCAAAAAAAGAAAACCCATTTTCAAACTAGTTTATTTTACAAACTATCAAACCTAGAAATTTTCTAAAAACACAATTTTATTCATTTACTTTTTCTGCATCTATCTTACTAATTTGTTAAGAGTTACGACGAAAACTAAACATCCTGCAGCGAATTAAAAAAAGGTGAATGAAAAGGGCTTGCGCCGGGTGAAATTCATTTTATATCATATATGGATGTAGAAATATTAAATTATATTGTTTTCTTTAACAAATAAAAGACAATCAAAATCTTAATAATCATATGAAAATTTATGTTTGTTATGAAATTGATAACTTTAATAAAATCAGTTCGCTGTTAATTTGTATCTCCTATTCGAAATCTTCAAAATGCAGCTTTCATAAGAACAGAGTTTTTGTTGTGACAAGTTATTTAAACACGGAAAGCTTTAAACAGATTCAACCTCATTTTGAACATATCTTTCAGGAAAGATTTTTACCATCTATAAAACCATATTGACTTATATTAGGAAGCTTAAAACCGAAGAAAAACTGAAGAATTTCGAACAAAAAGCGTTTTGGTCGCAGGTGAACAGAACGAACGCATGAAAACATTAATCTTATTTATGAACTATTTATTGAGAATCTAAAAAAACCAATCAGAAGGAATGAATTAGACACATTTCACCGAATTTTGAAACACGATTTAAAATATCATCCTTTTAAGATGCATGTAAGGCTCGAACTCTTACAACTGATTTATCACACAGTCTAAATTTTTCAAGATGGTTTCTGCAAAGAAATGCTCGTTTTAGAGAAGACATCGTGATTGGTAATGGAGAAGTATTTCCATGAATAAAAGAGTCAATGAACCAAACGTTAATTGAATGAAAAATAGCATTTAAAAAAGATTCTATCTCCATATGGTTTTTCATCCTCGCGCAAGCCCTTTTTATTTATATTTTTTCAATTCGCTGCAGAATGTTTAATTTTAGTCGTAAGTTTAACAGATTTTCATGAAGGATGTAAAAATACTATATAAATAAACCTGTGTTTTTAGAAAATTTCTAACTTTTATAGTTTGTAAAATAAACTGATTTGAAAATGGGTTTCCTTTTTTTTTTGCGCCACCCTGTATAAGATACAAATAATATCAATTTTCAAGATCATTAAAACCATTCAATAAATAAACACCTACATAATTAAATAAACCAATTAGTTAACACGTTCATTCCCAATTATTTTTTTTCCATTTAAAAACAAGATGAATAACAAGAAGCTAATTATCAAAGATATCACTAGCTCAGTTTATCTCCATGCCCCCCTGGCTTTCTTTAGTTGTATTCCATCTCACCAAGACGTGTGCTCAGTGAAAACCCATCGATTTATAATAGCTACAATTGGCCAATGAATGTCTCTAACCCCATCTTAAATGACACTAAAGTCACTCCTAATTCACTCCATCTATTAACTATAATTGAGATGAACCGACTAGTCAATTATTGATGGATTCGTAGCTGCTTTCACTTGCCCAGACTTGCTATGACGAATGAATGTATAGAAATAACACTGTTTCAAAATAAAGGTGAAAGATTTATCGTTACAGAGTGTTTGATATAAATTTGTCGAGGTAGTTTGTAAATAGTAATGTATAAATTGAAAATTTGTAGTTTTATTCAAGCTAGCAGAAATCCTCTATCTTTTTCTAAGTGTATAAATAAATAAAATAAGACAGCTTTTCAAATCTCATGAAAGATATTTCTTCATTAAAACTCTGTTATTGAAAATATTTTTTGATCATTTTAATACTAATTTGTACGTTTTACTGCATCACTATTTGAAATAATCCGTCGAAATAATAAAGAAAAGTTCATCCCTGATAATTTAACTACGGGTAATTTGAAAGAATATCCACTTCACATAAAGTTTATTCTTAAAGATGTTTTAGCATTGAATACTTAAATAATAAAATTCACGAAAAAGAAATATTATTGTTTTGAACACTGTGAGTAATCCTGTTTATTTATTACTATTTAAGTCCCTTTAATTTCCCCTATGAATTGTTTATAATCATGACAAGATGGTCTGATAACTTGATTGATCATCAGAGATACAATATCTGATGACTAAAATACTTGGCGAGTTATACAGGGGGTTACATTTGTCTGAATTATTCCCATAAGGAATAGAGTGTACAGAGACTGTAATATCAGACTGAGTAACTACACTCACCTTCTCAGGACTAGAGTGTACAGAGACTGTAATATCAGACTGAGTAACTACACTCACCTTCTCAGGACTAGAGTGTACAGAGACTGTAATATCAGACTGAGTAACTACACTCACCTTCTCAGGACTAGAGTGTACAGAGACTGTAATATCAGACTGAGTAACTACACTCGCCTTCTCAGGACTAGAGTGTACAGAGACTGTAATATCAGACTGAGTAGCTACACTCACCTTCTCAGGACTAGAGTGTACAGAGACTGTAATATCAGACTGAGTAACTACACTCGCCTTCTCAGGACTAGAGTGTAAAGAGACTGTAATATCAGACTGAGTAACTACACTCGCCTTCTCAGGACTAGAGTGTACAGAGACTGTAATATCAGACTGAGTAACTACACTCACCTTCTCAGGACTAGAGTGTACAGAGACTGTAATATCAGACTGAGTAACTACACTCACCTTCTCAGGACTAGAGTGTACAGAGACTGTAATATCAGACTGAGTAACTACACTCACCTTCTCAGGACTAGAGTGTACAGAGACTGTAATATCAGACTGAGTAACTACACTCACCTTCTCAGGACTAGTGTACAGAGACTGTAATATCAGACTGAGTAACTACACTCGCCTTCTCAGGACTAGAGTGTAAAGAGACTGTAATATCAGACTGAGTAACTACACTCGCCTTCTCAGGACTAGAGTGTACAGAGACTGTAATATCAGACTGAGTAACTACACTCACCTTCTCAGGACTAGAGTGTACAGAGACTGTAATATCAGACTGAGTAACTACACTCACCTTCTCAGGACTAGAGTGTACAGAGACTGTAATATCAGACTGAGTAACTACACTCGCCTTCTCAGGACTAGAGTGTACAGAGACTGTAATATCAGACTGAGTAACTACTCTCACCTTCTCAGGACTAGAGTGTACAGAGACTGTAATATCAGACTGAGTAACTACACTCACCTTCTCAGGACTAGAGTGTATAGAGACTGTAATATCAGACTGAGTAACTACACTCACTTTCTCAGGACTAGAGTGTACAGAGACTGTAATATCAGACTGAGTAACTACAGCCAACTTTACGAATTCAGAATTTACAGGTAGATTTTACGTTGGTAGAGTATATATACGTAGGTTTATATTTACGTAGGTTTACATTTATATTTTCACTAATAATTGAATGTCTATTAAATTCCTTTTAGTTTCTTATCAAAGAATGATTGTTACAAAAAATTCTCACTTTTCATGCCCAACATTATCTTTTTTAGCTGAGTTGTACCTTAATAGAATGTTTTGTACTGTCTCGGTGAATCAAAGAAGCAGCTCTTGTGTTTTAGGGGCTAGATACAATCTCCCCCAATCTTCTTATTCCAGAGAAAAACACGATTCTGCTTTAGTGAAATTATAAGTTGTTGTGATGATGGCGTTGGGGAGGTTTTCATTTTGATGCAATCGCTGAGAATGAAGAGATTGCACATTTATTTTTATTAGCGGAGTGCCTTTTGAACATAAACTTGTTATAAAATCTGAAAAGGATCGTTTCCATCAATTTGCTAGCATTATTGTAAAATATTTTGTTGAATTTGTTTGTTTTATAGGTTCTCACCAAGTATTCGAAAGTACATATTCATGTTATTTGAACTAACTAGTCGAAAGTACATATTCATCTTATAGTGATTCTAGAAAACATTTCTCCAGATTTAAAAACCTTTTTTTTTTATAACCAATATATATGTAAACCTATATTACACACATTACATGACATAAAAAAGGAACACATTTTTTCATCATATTTTTTAAAAGTTCACAGACGAATTATGTTTTTCAAATATATAATTGATATTATAATAATAGACGAAGGACATAGAAATTTATTAAAATAACCGGAACCCAATTTTTTCTGGGTTAAATATTTTACTTCAAAAATTGATCTCTTTATAAGTTAACATTCCCAGTAAAATTATCATAATGGTCAACTTCATTAATTATTAATACTGGATCGTAGTTACATCTAGAATATTGAGGCGGTATGTTGGAAAGATTTAGTATAGTTTGTCTTTTAGAGTTTGACAAAGGCGGGGTGCTTTCAAGACCTAGTGTGGACGGTGTTTCATTGATTAGTCATATGATGGATCGGATTCTCTTCTTTGGAATAGCTTTGAGGCTATAAAAGCCTATACTTATACCATGGTACTATGGTATTTATATTATGAGTTTTAGTGATACGTTGTAAGGAGGATATTATTTATTAATCTTACTTGAGTGTCTTTTTTATAATCTATACATAATCTATAATTTATTTAGTTTATATTATATTGAACTACCAATTTTAAATGAATTTACTTTTTATCTAGCATACATTAAACTACTTACTCTGGTTTTTGATACGCTATTTCAGTTCTAATTTCTGGATACAACAAGCGTCTCTTTTAACAATCGTCTCTTTTAACAATCGTCTCCCAGTTCACAGAAATCACCGAACGTACCATTTTCACCGGGTTTCATTCACCACCATATGCTGACAGACTCCCAGGTGAATCCATCATTGCGGTCAGTTATCCCCATTATCCATCAGGATCTGGAGAACAATATACGTATTTATCAAGGTTTGGAGCAATGAGGCGATCCATCTTCCAGAGCTTACGACTTCTCATATCGCTTTGCCAAGTGTTTGCACCTATGGCACTGTCCTTACATTTACACTTCGGAAAAGATGAAAACAGGACACAATTTGACTTACTGATTGCTAGTGCTTTGCAATAGCTTGCGCCTCGCTTGTGCTAGTATTTGCTTTGCTAGTTCTAGAATTTCTTTGCTAAATGCTTGCTTGTGTATTTAATAGAATTTTCGATATTTTATACAGTAGAATTGTAGTTTTTTTATTCAGTTGAATCTACAATTCCTAAGAAGGATACTTAAATTTTTACTGATCAGTCATAGAAATTTGTATCATGGGTAAAAAGAGCATCTTTAATTTGGAAGCAAAATGATCCAGTCTTTCAAAAATTCCTGAGTAATTATTAAATATACCAAATTAGATCCGTATTTGTGGTAATGAAAACTGATTTTATTATCAAATGGCATCTTAAAAATGACCATCAACATGATTCGATGTATGTATTGTATGGAATATAATTAATGCTGTACATATAATAATGGCATATATATACATAAATATTTACCTGCGGTTTTAAGTCGAGTTATATGTATAATTATGAATTATGGGTTGACGAAATGACGTCCCACAACAAAAGTTATGGTGGTACCATATCCCAGGCAAGATGGGTTTGTTCCTGGGATGTTAAGGGAATATCCCAGTCAAGAAGTTTTTACTCCGAGTCTCCGACTATATTCCCTTAATATCCCAGGAATAAACACTTCTTGCCTGGGATCAATTTCAAGTTGGGAAACCCTTCTATGTCCATGAAAAGTATATGCGAAACAAAAGGAATATTATTATTCGAAGATTCGAATTTTCTAAATATTTTATAAAGTTTAGAAACATTCCTATTTTCTCTTAATCCATCGTTTTTTCTTTTAATTTCAATTTTAATTATGAATATCAAAAATCCATTAAATATTCAATCATTCTTTCATTTTCTTTTTCAATTACCAGCTCTCATTTTGTGCAGTAAATTGCAATGTATCTATTACTTGTTTCCTTGGAAGTATCTTTCTAGTCGGGGCCAATTTAGGAGTTTCCTCTAGCGGCCCATCGATCTAGAGAAGCCTGGGGTGATTGCCTATTGCCGTTCCTGCCCTAATTACCGACTAGATGGGGAGAAGTAGATCATTTCAAACAGTATTTTAGAAAAATAATTAAACATTATAATCTTATTATGAATTAACACAATCTTAAAATTAATTATTTTACGATTACATCAGTAATTGATTTATTTTGTTTGGTTTCTTTTAATATATGTTTATTAATCAATTTCATATTCAACTTTTAGTGATTTATATCATTGGTAAATAATATGGAATTTTTCCAATTAATTTTTTTATATTTTATTCTTATATAATTTCTATTTTGTATATTCCTTTTTTTTCATTTTATATATATTTTTTCAAATTTCCTATTCAACTTTTTAATCATTATGGGTAAGCAATATCGATTTATTTCCTAAATACCATTTTTTTCTCAAAAATTCTATCTAATTTCTATTTTGTATTACTTTAACAGCAAATAATTGAATTGTCTCGAAAGTACAGAGTTAGCCACAGTCTAACTTTTATAGAGTATCTTGTGTATAATTTACACAGCTATCAATTACCAGTGACACTAACACATCTGCGTGTGTTTGCCCCTAGTCACACTGTGTGTATCATACGCACACATTAAGTGTGTGGATTGCACACCTTCAAACCACACCGACCCACACATCACATTTATTTAATTCACTTGGTTAAACAGTTGTTCTCCCGTATATCTTTTGTTGGGGAGGGAGAAAATAGACTTTTAAATGATCCCTGTTTGTTTTTCCACATTAGAAATGATAGCTCCTGTTACGTATTAGAGTTTCTTCATCAAGCCATTTCTTTGACACCTAAAACTAACAACATTAAGTTACACTGCGGGAGAAAAATCATAAACTTAACAAATAATTGAGACAGTTTCCAATAAATTAATTTAATAAATTATGGAAATTATATGAGGGTTTGATGTTATATATCCCTTATCCTTATTCTTATCCTTATCCTTATCCTTATCCTTATCCTTATCCTTATCCTTAATACGATAAACAGTTTCTAATCGAATTATCGAAATGGGACATTAGCTAATAAGTTATGGGATTATTTGTATTATTCGCTGAGTCATGATTACAAGTGAGACATGATTACAAGTGAGACATGATTACAAGTGAGTCATGATTACAAGTGAGACATGATTACAAGTGAGACATGATTACAAGTGAGTCATGATTACAAGTGAGACATGATTACAAGTGAGACATGATTACAAGTGAGACATGATTACAAGTGAGACATGATTACAAGTGAGACATGATTACAAGTGAGACATGATTACAAGTGAGACATGATTACAAGTGAGTCATGATTACAAGTGAGACATGATTACAAGTGAGACATGATTACAAGTGAGACATGATTACAAGTGAGACATGATTGCAAGTGAGACATGATTACAAGTGAGACATGATTACAAGTGAGACATGATTACAAGTGAGACATGATTACAAGTGAGACATGATTACAAGTGAGACATGATTACAAGTGAGACATGATTACAAGTGAGACATGATTACAAGTGAGACATGATTACAAGTGAGACATGATTACAAGTGAGACATGATTACAAGTGAGACATGATTACAAGTGAGACATGATTACAAGTGAGACATGATTACAGTGAGACATGATACAAGTGAGACATGATTACAAGTGAGACATGATTACAAGTGAGACATGATTACAAGTGAGACATGATTACAAGTGAGACATGATTACAAGTGAGACATGATTACAAGTGAGACATGATTACAAGTGAGACATGATTACAAGTGAGACATGATTACAAGTGAGACATGATTACAAGTGAGACATGATAGATTACAAGTGAGACATGATTACAAGTGAGACATGATTACAAGTGAGACATGATTACAAGTGAGACATGATTACAAGTGAGACATGATTACAAGTGAGACATGATTACAAGTGAGACATGATTACAAGTGAGACATGATTACAAGTGAGACATGATTACAAGATGATTACAAGTGAGACATGATTACAAGTGAGACATGATTACAAGTGAGACATGATTACAAGTGAGACATGATTACAAGTGACATGATTACAAGTGAGACATGATTACAAGTGAGACATGATTACAAGTGAGACATGATTACAAGTGAGACATGATTACAAGTGAGACATGATTACAAGTTATATTTAAGATATATAGTTAAAGTTACTGCAGTGATACAGATAACCTTATTTTAGTTAGTTATATAGCAAATGTTACTTTAGAGATACATCAATCGTTATTTTAGGGAACCATAAATATTTATTTTAGATACGCAAAAACGTTACTATAGGAATTCAGAGAACGTTAAGAAACTTCCAAACGTTACTTCAAGTATAAAACGTTACCTAAGTGAAACAGAAAACGTTATTTATGCAAAAGC
>CANNZV010001118.1:0-49775 GCA_947561585.1 Caprella mutica | reverse complement strand
CATGAACTCTTTCAAATGCATAATATAAAGAACTAATCAATTATATTGTGACTTGTGAAGTCACATTTTGAAATATTATATTGGAAATTATTTATATTTAGTTCTGAATTACAATCTACTATAGGGGATAACCGCGTGAATTCGAACAGTTTTTGTTAAAAACTGAATAATTTGTAAACTAATTCGAATTTAACGATTCAAAGAATTCTGAATGTAGATAAATCATGTTACTTAAATTTGTATTGAGACTGTTTTACAGTCTAATCCTTCATTCAAAAGTTATATGACAAAATATAAGAGAGATTCAAGTGTGCGATTCCGAACGCTAGAGGGAGACCTAGAGGGAGTTTTCAGACAATCTGTGAGGATGATTTGGACACAATAAATATGGTCAAAACATTGGAAATTGGGGTAATTAAACGACAGTAATAATTCAATGTATTTGAAAATGATTTTATCTTAATTGTAATAATTGAACATCATCTCCAACAAAAATGTAGATAGCTCATGAGTAATCCCTGTGAAATTATCCTTTCAATTAATAGTTATATATCAAAAGAAAATTGTATAACTATTTCCTTACACTTAGGGAATAACTATTTCAACTTCCTTCAAATTTACCAAAATTAGTAAATTACATCTTAGATACTCCATCGAAGGTTTAAAGTATAGTCCATAAGTTTAGATATTGCTACACCTCCAATTTCAGCTGCTCTTCTTACAGATAAACATTTTTGGAATTCATCAGATGTTTTTGAATACCTTCTTTATTACAGCCTCTTATCTGTTTTCCTTATATAATGAAAACTCATGAATACGATCGTCAATCTGTAAAATAAAGATACTAACATTGAAAGTTGCAACTAATCATGTAAACGAATGCTATTTCAATTACAATAATTAACTTCAAGTTCAGAATGTCCTTTCTAATAAAAATTACTTCAAAATATTGTAATGGTGGACTGAATCGGATTAAGAGGAAAGATTCGGACACTCTCCGAACCAACCTCAACAGAAGTGTCCAATTCAACCCAAATGACACTTCAAAGTTAAAAATAATTTGTACTATTTTTTTAACACACCAAACATAACATTAAATATTGATCTAATTCATACCTTAGAGATTGAGTATCAGTTTCCTATTCATATAGTCCACACATGATCCAATTGAATACGAAAAATTACATCAATATTGAAGATGACAGTAAATTACCCCTCGAGTGCGAAATACTACAACTCTGCACTGGATCTTTCAAATAGCTGAAGGTTAACACGTCGCACACATTCATTTGCAATAAACGGTAGCTACAACAATTATGAACATATTTAAACGAGTTGTCCGAACCATCCCTTTGGCCGAATGCTCCCAGTTCTCCTCTACAGTAAATTCCCATTGACTTTCTATAATGACTCGAAATGAACCCAAACGATTTGACTTAATTGCCTCTCAATATTATGAAAAATCAAACAACAAGTTTTACGTATTAGTTTTGTTCAATGAATTATATACACAGCTACCCATTAGCATATTTAGGAAGAATATGATGAAATTGATGGAATTTCCTGCATCATTATCTCTGCGTATTAACACTCCATCATTGTATGTACTAGAGAACGTGAAATTCAATAAAAGAAGCGGCCATTAAATTCAGAAGAAATAATTTTGTTTTTCTTTTACAAAATACCATTCAAATATAAGTTTTATGCGACTCAATACTGCAATTTCTGTATTGTGTTTTGTTAACTTCTATTAAACTGAGAAACTTATGAAAGGAAAATATTTTGTTTGTTGGAGTTGTGTTGATATTATCAAAAGTTGAGCTAACATAAATATTTCAGATTTGTTTTTTATTTAAATTTTATGTCTAAACTATAATTTGATGATTATTCTATCATATTTAAATCGTGTGTTCCATCGGCGTTGCCGTACTATTCGAATTTCAAAGGTTTAAATTTTTTCAATTTGAACGCAATACATTAAATGCAACAATATATTGAAATAGAATACGTGCACTCTGTAGAGGGCATATCTTCGCCACAGCTTATCCGTTTGCAACCACAATCAAATAAACTGGTGACTGGATAGTGACCAATCGGCATACCAAGTTTCATGCAACATGGTTCAATACTTTTTGAGTTATTGAGTTATAAATGACCTGGGCCTTGACCTTTGACCGGATCACTCCTAAAATTATACCAAATGGTTCCTGGACATTGTCCAATCGTCCCATCAAATTTCAGACAATTTGGTTGAATACTTTTTGAGTTATTGAGTTATAATTTGCCTTGACATTGATCTTTGACTTTGTACCAATCGCTCCCAAAGTATAACGAAATGGTTTCTGCATATTGACCAATCGTCTCACCAAGTTTCATCCAATATGGTTTAATACTTTTTGAGTTATGAATGACCATTACCTTGACCTTTGACCGGGTCCCTCCCCAAATTCTACCATCGTAAATTTTTGTCATTAGACTTACATTTCGTTAATTTCTTACTGCAATTCTACTAAACGACTGCATTCGTTGGACGTGATACTTTTCACATTTGGCGGCTTAACTTATTGGTCCAATAAATTGCTTTGCTTATCATTTTATAATTTTTTTATCTTTTAGACAAAATTTGTATGTTATATCAAATAATTCATAAATTGAAAACTTCCTTTTTAAGAGGTTCAAGAAAAACTGTCGATAATTATTGAAGATAATACATAAAACAAATAACTATGTTATTTTACAATTCAATCAATTTCATCCTGGAATACAAAATTCAATTCATTATAATATTATTAGAGCAACAATGGAAGCATGATCCTAATATTTAAAGAATATACTGCAAATAATATTATATCTAGTTTTGTATTTAATGTTAAAAAATATTCAAATATGCAATATTATTTTTTTCAGATGTATCTCAAGCATATTTCAAAATTTACTTCCACGGATGGTCCAATAAGCTTGTTTTCTTTTTAAGATGAATGTTTCCTGGACTACAATACTAAAAAAAAATAATTAATCAAATTTGAAGTTGAATTTTACGAAAATGTTTCTATAAATAATAATAAGAGACAATTTTGATTTCCTGTCCGTTTCAAGTTTATTTTGTAAGTTTGGAAAAAATCTGAATAGAGGAGCATGAAAAATCTCTCTGAGGAATTTTGATGAAGGGATTCTATATACAATTTTACGTTCCATCACAGTATGTTTTTATTTCGTTAAATGAACACAAGATCAAAATTAATTATATTAGATAATAGTAAAAAAATAACAGTAATGATTACAATTGAACTGCAATTCAATATTGTTCAGATTGGAATCCATATATTCAAAAGGAAACATACGCTATTTTACACATTCATTATGAATAATTTTAAGAAATTAATTATTCATAAACAAAATATAATTATAAATGAATTCACTATCCAATTTATGTACTATAAAAGCAGCAAATATTAACCCTAATGAGTTTGACGTGTGTTTTCTAGGCACACATTTTCTAAATTACTTCATATCTTTCATGTCATTCTTTTAAATTTACTGGTCTTTCTTGACTTTGTTCCTACATGAATACCAAATATATTTTTATATTCAAAAGTTAAAAAAATTTTACGTATAGGTGTAAATCAGAGTAAATCACGTAAATTATGGAATTAATTGTACTAAAGTGACGTGTGGCAACGTGAAAAAATACAGTTCGGTTAGCCAATACGCAAGCTGTTTTCCACGTTTTTGTATAGTAGAGACAAATGCACGAGCAGTGATTGGTTCACACTCCATCCAATCACAGTTCTGCTCTCACAGTTGCCAATGTCATCTATACTAATGTATTTATTTCTCCTTAAATAATCAATATTTTTTCTTGAAATTTGGTACACATTATCTTAGTACATATACTAACAACTTGTAAAAAACACAGTACCGTAGGTTTATAAATAAGACATGTGTTTTTTTAGCACATAGTCAAACTCTCCCGTTGTTTTTGACAGTCAAACTAATTAGGGTTAAATATCGTTTTTATATAACATCTCTTCTATGAAAATTTGAATCAGAAATAGTATATGTGAATTATACAGTTTTTATTGAATATATATTTTTACTCTATAAATATAAGTAATAAATTAACAAGTCATCAACAAAGAGCTAGGAGTTTATACATTATTAGAAAAAGCTTCATTTTTCTGGAACTCCAACATCAAACTATGATAAAAAATTAATGTCTCGAAAAACAGTTAGCAAATTAATTAGAATCGAATCATTTCCCTAATAAGGTTTAGCTGCTAATCTGGTTTACCTTTAGAGTTTCATTTGACAATAATTTGAGTGGGGCTTTCACTGTTCATTATTCTTAATTATCTATCTAAAGTGTACATATCATAGAGTTCAATTATTCATTGTAATAGACATTATACTGGGATTAATTAAAAGAGAGACCGGAAAGAATTTAGAATAAGTTTATATTTTTTTATAATTACTTGATATTTTGGATTGATATATCACATCGTTGATTTTAGCTTTTAAAACTTTTTTGAAATCAGCCAATGGTTTAGTAGTTAGCTAATGTATTATTATAGACAATATTTTGATTGCTTACTCGTATCAATCCTGTGTAAAGTGAAAAAACCCTCACCTGATTGTATGCTATATTGGGCTGAAATGTGCAGAAATATTTAGACATATTATACACATTTGAATATCATTTAAATAGTTTGCGGAAAGTTGACCGCCCTCAATTCACCGTCGGAAAGTTCACCGCAATCAATTCACAGCATGGAAAGGTAACCGAAACTTAATTCACCGTAAAACAATTTATTACAAACTGTAACAATGATATGAAAAATTATAACGATAATAAGAAACTAAATAGAAATGATTTAATTTAAAAATACATGCTTGTTTAAGGGAATATTAAATTAATATTAGCTACCGAAAATATGAAATTAAAACTAAATTTTATTCGTGAATATATGAAATTGTATATAATTAAAAAATATAGTAAACAATATATTATTACTGAACATATTATGAAATAATATAAATTAAGTAACGATTGTCGTTTCGACATTAATTTCTTTTTGGGGTAGTATTTGGTTATATCATGTGTGGGTGGTGCATTTCCTTCAAAGGCTCAAGATTCCTTGGTTATTTCGAAGGTACGTGGCTTGGACACCCAGACAGTTGAGGACATCGTAGGTGTCCCAAATATTCTTTAGAAATGTAGAATGTATATATTCTTTTTAAAGAAATTAGGCCAAAAACCAACAATAATGTCGAAGGGTGGCAAGGGGCTTTTAATGAACAAATGACTTCGGTACATCAAACTGCATTAAGCAAGAGCAAAAACTAACCGAAATCAAAATTGACAATTAGTTGCTGGGGAAATGCTTACCAAGGAAAGGAAGGTCTATGCTCAAGCTGCTGCTCGTTTACAAAGACTAGTGTTGGCCTACGATGAAAATTTCGATGTCCTAGAATATGTACGAGGCATTGTACAAAATTACATTTTTTATTGTATTTAAATTATATTGCATTGTGTCCTATTAGCATTTATTGCTAATAGTTGTCATTTTATTGCCACGGATACTCATGAGGAGTTTTCCTAGACGTAATGTAAAGAAAATTGAATATTTTTTCTATCCATTATAATAAATGCATCCAGATGTCAAACCTTTTATTAACCTTAATGAAAAAGAAATATCAATAAACATAACTTGAATTGAAATTTACATATATGCAGTGAATTGAGTTGCGTTGAACTTTCCATGCGGTGAAGTGAGGGAGGTGAACTTTCCTGTAATCCAATTAAATATATGTCATTATTTTGTAATTTAACATTCCACAAATTGATTGTGAGAAATTAATGAGAAAAAGTATGTTTCAACATTAAAAGCAATGTAAGAATATATGTTTAAGATTACTATACATAATTTTTTACAGTTTATTAATTTGCAATACTTGTTCCATTTACAGAATTCAACTGAACAACCAAATATGAAATAGCGTATGCATTTTTAGTCTATTTTCTCCAATTAATAGTCTGCAGTAGTAAAAACTTTAAGATGTAACTCTCAGACAAACTTCTGGTGAACACAAACCCGACAATATGAGAACTTCTGGAAAAGAGTTGTTCGTATTTTACATGCATTTCTCTTTCATGTAAATACTGGCAGCTTGCCTTCCATTAATATGCTGATTGGCATTAGCATACTTCATGAGCTCCCTGTAGAAAGCTTGAATTAAATCAGTACATGATGAAAGAATGAACCATACTTCGAATAGATTGGAATTAAATCTTTCATTATCAATAGATAAATTGAAAGATGTTCGGAACATTGTTGAATTGGAAATATCCCAACATTTTCCTTCATTTCCTTTTTTCACCATAACAAATACCTTTCTGTGACTTTTCGGATATTGAATCATTAAACTTCTAAGGAATATATCGTTCGACATTATTTGGCTGTAGTTTTGACAGATTTTTATCAAATGAATAATAAGGGATGACCTTAAATAATTATTTTCTGAAAGTAAAAACATGTCAAACAGATTTATGAGATTGAAATCTGACCGTTGTTTACTTCAGGTTCTTTCAAACTTTGTTCTGAGAAGAAATTGTTCGAAGAAATTTTTGCACGATTCTACTCTTCTCAGTCACTATGTTGAATACTTGTTAAGTTATTGAGGTATTAATATCCTTGAACTAGACCTTCGAAGCGATTGCTCTGAAAAACCTACCAAAATCGCTCTTGGATATTGACCAATCGTCCCTTCAAGTTCCAGGTAATTTGGTTGGAAACCGTTTGAGTAATTGATTATGAAAGGACTTGATCTTTTATCGCTCCCAAAATTTTACCAGATGGTTCCAAGATATTGACCAATCCCCCCACCAAATTCCATAATAATCAATGAGAGAGAATTATTGTCCAGGTTTGTAACAAAAGAAATTGTTAAATGCATTTCTGATTTAAGTTTCCAAACTTCTCCACCAGAGGGAGACATACATTGATATTGTGTTCGATTGAATATTATTTAGTGTGAGATATAGATAGGGCACTAATTGTACAATTTAGTTAGTGTGGTTTGAATGATGCATAAGTTAGCAGGTGTTGGCTTCCCTTCAGCCGCCATAATTTGTGGGTGAAGGAAGTAATTCCTTATTTAATATTTTTGTTCAGATTGGTGCCAGATTATAGATTAGAAAACTATTAGAGATTAGTTTTGATAGTTAAAAGTTATTGAGTTTTAATAGTTAAGAGGAGCTAGTGTATTGTTTGGAGAATCTTAATCACCGTGTGATAAGATAGAATACAAAACAGTCAGGTGAGATTTAGTTTCAGTCATAAAAGATGTTACGGTGATTGAGCTCACCGTCCACAATCAAACTACTGATTAGTGAGCGAATATGTGCTACTGTTTGTATATTATAATTGTTAGTAGATATTCTATATTTATCATGGCGTGGTGAATTTATCGTCCATCTTAGCTGTTGTAATAAAGTTTTAGTTTGCCCTGATACCAATATGTGTAAAGTTTAATTCGGTAAATGTTATTGTTCACAGTTTTAAGAATTTTTTTGGATTTCAGAACCGCACTGTAACATTCCTGGAAGAAGGCTCTGTACATGGTCTCACGTTTGGAATTCTCCTCCCCCACTGTATAGAAAAAGAAGTGCAATACGTATTTATTCATCTAATAATTAACAGATTCCTGCAAATATAACATTATAATATTTTTTTTTTAAAGTTTCATCTCCCAAAAAAACGTATTTCATTTACCCTTGGCTGCCAGGACTGTAAAAGCTTTCCAACATTACAGCAACAAAAACAAATGAATCTACGATGAATTGACCGTATTGTCCTTCGATAGTAATTGTTTAGATTCAACTTAATCTCGTGCCATGTTTATTTACATTCGATTGTATAATGTATAAAATGCCTATACCCGTTCATTGTACAGGAACCCAGGTAGCAATGATTCTTGAGTCAATATTGGAACAACATTGGCAGGAAAATCATTGCTACTTGGGGAGAGCATTAATTTTGGCCAGTTTTTAAACATTAACTATGCATAACATTTATTAAACATTTAAAAAAAATAACATTGAAAATAATATATATCATTTTAAAGCTGCTTTAAAATATTGAAAATTTCAAACGCTGAATGGCCACCACGAAGTGCTAAATATCAATGCAATATGTTGACAGTCAATAACATGATTCTCTTTTGCGTTGTGTTACCCAAGTAGCAATGATTCTCGTGCCAATATTGTCCCAATATTGCTAAGGTTGTCCCAAATTCCCAAAGTTGTCCCAATATTGCCAAATTGCCAATGTTGTCTCGATATTGCCCAAGAAAAATGGCTACCTGTGTATACTTTGCTTTTCAACTAACCACATTAAAAAACAGGAACTGCTATGTCGATAGAACTAGGCTCGATTTTAAATATTGCCATATTAATATGCCAGAAATTTATTCCACAGAGTACCTATGGAAACTCATGCTAGCTGTGTGGACTGTAGCACCACCATCTTGTTGGAAGAAATTAGTATTAAACAATTTTTTTTCTGAAACTATATGATGATAATAATCATTGAGGATCTTTAAATGATGTTACATCTTCGAAATAAAATTATGTATCAATTCTGAATAAGATTTAGCTAACCGAATAAAGTTATTGATATCTGACTCCACTCATTTTATTTAAGTAGATAATATTTAAATTATGTAAATGTTAAAATAAAGTAGTCAGTTCCAGCTTGTATAATACAAGTTTGGTGATGATATTTAAAAAAAGAAATAAAATTAAAATACAAACTTTTTATTTCTCTACCTTTGAACCATTTTATTTGTGACTGCAGAGATTCATACAGGCTTTCAAGAAACCCATTTCTAACAATGTGATTTGATAGTTTTAGAGTAATTGATCTTGCATGTTGTAATATCGCCAAGTCATTTTTCTAGCAAATTCGAGTAAACTCAACTAATTGATTTAAAAAGAAGACCTTAAAGCAAATCATTTATTATTAAACACCTTTCACTAGTTTAAATTTCATTTGAAAATATCATTTTAAATAATATTGCAGGAATTTGATGAATGAGAATTATTAGTTTGATTTTTTACTATTCTATGTTTTCAAATATAAACAATATCATAATGTTATTTGCTCTGCATTGCCTTAATAAATGGACTAGTTAAAAATCATATTATAATTTCTCGAATGGAGATAATTTTCCTTTGATATCTTATTATAGATCATTCAAATACGAATATTGAATAATTTAGACGTTTGTAAATGATATCACCGATGAATGAACATAATATCATAAACACTTAATTCTGTTTGGACCAATTGTTAAAATAGTGAATTAATCTACTTAGCAGATTATTAGTAATGTTCTGATACTCTCAACATCTTATTAAGCTCAATTTTTTAAGGTGTTTTGTAATTAAAATATATTTTAATTCCATAATAATTGATAGTTCCAGAATAATTATTTTAAAGTTTAGAAGTTATACTTCATTCATAATCGATTCACTGTATATAAAATACTTTTATTTATATATCGAGTATCTATAAACATATGGATACGTAATTGAAAATATATAGTGATACTCTATATTGGTCCAAGACAGGACAAACGAAAATTTGTCTTTTAGCCTGATGAAATTATTTATCATTTTAGGAACAATATTCACTTCAGAAGGAAGACAAACTTTTTCCAAGATGAACGATAGACGAGAATTATTTTCAATAATATTTCTTCACAATTGTTAGCTTGAAAATAATGTGGTCGTTAATTCTAGATTAATGCATCAATTAAAACTTCGAAAAAAAATAAAAGTAATTAGACTATGATTATAACTATAAACACAAGAAAAATATCCAACAGAAAGGATGAAGCACGGTCAAAATTACTATTGCAAAATAAAATATTTCTTTGCAGAATAAAAATTATTATAATATCAATAAGTTCGATGTTATTTCTTAGAACTTTCTTTAAGATATAAAATTCTAAATTGCCAATTATTGTGCTCCGGTGGCACCATAACCATTTATATCAACAAAAAGAATCAGTTAAAAAATCACTATATTTACAATATCACCATTCAGGAAATCCTGTTGCTAAGCTCTAGCTTCACATAGATGAGAGGAATTCCATAACAATTTAAAACAGTGGAATAATGACTGTCTTCCCCTGTGGCTCACCTTATAACTTTAGAGCCTTTGAAGAGAACTAACAACATATTTTTAGTTTATGATTAAAATATATAACAGGTAATGGAACTCAATCTTTCAAGAACATCATGGATGTTAGAAGGAAGATGTAAGTGTAGTTTCAATAATTGATATAATAAATGAGATGGATAATTCTATATTTTGTATCGTATGAACTTCACATGAATCATTTAGCTATCATTAAAATAAAATTACTGTCACATTGTAAATAATCAACTGAATCAATTTTTGACATCCCCAAACTTATAATTCAAGCTATACTCTAAAAAGTAAACGTAGCATTTTCTTATTCCATGAATTCAGAGAAATATATAATGCTTTGTTCATTGTATAATCTACTTATCTATATTCAATATTTATTGAAAAAATAGCTTGAGAGAAGAATTCAAATTAATTGAATGCACTTTGTAATTCCCAACAAAAGTGGTATGGTATATTCTTCTTTGATCATTTAAAACGATAATATATACATATTATATATATTTATTATTTGGATCATGAAAATTAAGAATACAAAAATCAAAAATGATACTGCGTACAGAAAAAACTCATCCCAATTAAATTTTAAAATAGTTATTTCTATTTAGAAATAATATATGGAAAGATTGAGTGAGATATTCCATTGGACTGGAGTTTTTGTTATCATTATTCATCTTATTCCTAGATTTATTTTCCCCTATAAATGGCTTTCTGTTTAGATCCATATTAAGAGGTAAGGAATTGTATTGCCAGACAAGTTATTATTATCTTGAGATATTTTCATAAAAAATAATATATTTATTCCGTTTTTTTAACAAATTATAGAAGAAATTAGTAATGATATTAAGATGTCAATTATTCTATCCTTTTCCAATTGGAAATTCATTTTTGATTCAAAATTCTTGATTTTAATTCTATTTTCGGTATTCTCTTCAATATTAAAGTATTCTAAAGAAAATTATTTTGCCAGTTATTGGAAATGAACTCTTATTGAATTCAAGACAAGAGTGATAGTGAAAAGAAATGGAAAACCTTGTTTAGGTCAAAATAGAAAGAAATAGATAAGATTCAACATTGAAAAGCTTTTCTGATTATTCCATAGTGTATAAGGTCATTCGATAATGTTTTTAATTCATTTTTTATTTACATTTACTCTGTTATAAATTTACAACCAGTTTCTTTAAAACCATGAAGCTTTGATTTATTTCAATTATTCTGGAAATGAGAAATAAATATTTATCATCTATCAATTTTGAAAGAACATTTAGGGTAAAATGCGTATCATTCGTTAGTTATACCTATTATGCCTATTATGATTAAAAAAAATTCTCCAAATTTTAAATGTTTTTTACTATATTTGTCTTTAATTATTGTTATATCAACTATAGCCATGTACATCTAAATAAATTAATTATAACAAATAATTTAATAGTATTGAATATTTTGTATATTTTTTAGCATAACTATTTGTTATGCACTTCATGCTCATAATAATATGATGCCAATTTAATTCAGTAAGATCATTATTTTACTTAGTTCACTTTATACACAATTTAATACATAAGAGCTCTCTTTTTCACAGTTAGCACATAATTGCACAATATCTATTACACCGGCATAACAATTTCAAATAAGATAAATTTACAATAAGCAGATGTGAAATAAATATGAGAATCAATGAAATAATTGTAAAAACAAATTTTTTTTTTCTCCCAAGTAACATATCTTGATGCATTTTTTAAAAATAAACGTAAAATTCTCATCCGAAATACCATTCGCATCTGGTAATTATAAATTTACTCTTGCATTATGATCATTATTTGCCATGAAATTCCTATTTTGTGAGTTGTAATGCCATTGTTTATGACTGCTTTCATGTGTTTCTCTCACTCGTACCCTCTTATTAACCTCATAAATTGCAATAATGGGGTTCTCTGCTTCGGAATGAGAGGTGCAGATATTGTGCAGGTGCTGCACTGTTGTAATTTGGGCAATTAGAATGAAATGTGACGTAGTTAGTTTACTTCACTATAACGTCTCAGTGTATGGGCTCTTAAGTGATTAGGATCTTACTCTTATGGTATTTTCAGATTCCTTTCTCTTTATAAATCTCTTTCTACTAAATACTCATGGTACCATGCCCTAGAACCACCTTGCCACTATGGTTCCGACCTCAGGCCTCTGGTCCAAGCTTAACTGTATTTAAGGGTAATAATGGTAAAGTAATTACCACTTAAAGAGATTATATTCATTGGTCAAGCACATGTTATTACAAATAATATCTCCTCTAGAACGCTCGCAAGTTAAGGTCTCAAATAACTACGAACAGGAGAATAGGTGTGTAGCTCACGAGAGCAAATCGGTAACTGACTTGACGGTCACTTACTTACAATCATATAGGTTCGTGATGATAGTAATGCATACACAATTGCTGTGTTTGCTTTACCACATCGCTCCCCCCTTCCGAAAATTTCAAAGTTACAATTCACATTTTTCCAAAACTGCCAGCTGGTTTGTCTACCCATTGTTACTCTATATTGAACAATGTTCAGACGCTCACGCTGTTAGTGGAAACATGTATATTGGATCTCTTGAAATTTCTCGAACCGGTAATAAACATATTATTAGAAAATTGAAAAATTTGAGTTTTAATTCGTTCTAGAAATATGTAAGACTAATGTGCATTCACCAAATGTTCTTAAATTTTTAATCTTACCTATACAATCTTAATTTTGCTTTAACAATATTTTTATTTATTCTCTAAATAATCTAAGTTACTCCTACCTAATATGTCTCAGTTCAAAAATGTAACAACTTTTTCATTTTCTAAACGTAATAACTTGCCTAATCTATTTGAGATCTCACCCCTCCCTCCTAATATGTAGATTTTTAGTCTAAATATTAACAGAGACCTTTGATCACTCCAATACATTACACAAATTGTTACTGCATTTACATTTAAAAAAAAATTTATAATCAAAAAAATATTTTCATTTATAAGAAATATATTTAATGAACTTAGTTATGTTTTATTTTAATAACCTTCCTTTTTTAATGATAAAAGTAATTTTTCATTTTAATTTATCATATGTTATGATATCGTATTTTATGATCTTTTAATGAATTTATATTCGTAATTGAATTTATATGAATTTTGATCATCTTTATCAAATTTTGAGACAGTTGTGATCTTTAAATTTAAATCTTAAAATTAACACCGAAAAAAAAATTAAACTTAAAATTAACACCGAAAAAAAAATTAAACTTAAAATTAAATTCAATTGAAAAAACGATTATTATTAATTTTCACTTAAAATTACCCAAACTTAAAATTAAAAAAAATTAAAATAATGATCAAATTGAGTTTGAGGAAAAAAAATCTTAAATGCTGTTAGGTTTAGTTTTGGTAATTTCGATTTTTGGCCTTCGTTTTGCCTGAGGCATTACTATAACTGTTGTCGCCTGTATATTAACTGCCTGATCATTAAAAATATTTACTGTTCCACCTAGTTCCCCTAATCTAAAGGGGTGTTTCGCTTTATCTGATTAAAAGCTTCAGTCGCCATCTTAGACCTCAAATTCCTAATTTCGTACATTTTCATATCCTCTTCTGACTTTATCTTTTTTGACTGATTATACCCACATACCAGAATCATCACAACCAGTAGTGTTAGAATTAACACTAAAATGTCGCTGAACAAGTCTGGTATTAGGTCGTACTTTGTAGACCCCATGTTTTTAATGGTTTGCTCCAAATGAGCCTTGTTCATTGATGTTGATTTCTGGATCAGCTCCACTACTGAGTTCAGGTCATAGTTGCTCTGAGACTGTCCCATCGCTCCAGCTGATTACTTCTCACGACCTTGAATTACAGTTCTGTGTGTCAACCGGCTGTGAGTGGCTGAGAGTCAGTCACTGGCTGTTTGTGGCTAAGGAGCTGTTGGCTGTGTGGGTAGCTGGGTCCTCTCTGCCTCTCGTCACTGAAATCAAAACGATACCGTTAGACCATGGCCCCTGTTCATTTTAGGTATTTTATCATATTTCAGTCTCATTTTGAATTGATCATTTTTGCTTTTAAACTATTTCAGTATTTCATCCTAAATTTGAATATATATATATATATATTTTTTTTTTTTCAAATTTTCATTCAAACAATTTTACAGAATATAATTCATCTTATTCGTTACCCAACATTTAAACAAAAAATTTAAAATTAACATGCATACAACAAAAAAAATTAATCCTATTAAAATTATTATATGAAATTTTATATTAATAAAATTCATAATTCATCCCATCAACTTAAACTAAATACATACAAATATTACAATTAAAATTCATACAATTAAATACATACAATAATTCTCTTACTGAGCAAAGGAAATATTGTAGTTTGAACAATGAATTGTATGCTCTGTTTGTTTGTCTCGCGTAAGCAAAAAAAATGTAAACATTTCTCTGACTCTTTGCATGTAACTGTGTTATATGTCACGTGTTCGTGTAAATGTAACATGTTACTCATGTTACTTCGTGTTATGTGTTCCTTTTGTGGACTTTCTATATAATGTTTATATTCAAATTTCTCATAATTTGATTTCCTGTTTAATGATGTTAATGAAATTATTTAATTAATTTGTTGTGAAATTTTCCAACTTAGTTAGATAATTTATATTGCTCGTTATCGTTTGATGTCCTAATTTAATTATAGCTTTGTTTTTTTTTCACTTGTAATACTGTACCTGGTCCTATCCAATTTAATTGTAATTTATGTGTTTTTTGATGATTTCTAATTAATACTCGATCACCTATCTGTATAATTTTGTCTTTTCGTGTCTTATTGTGGTAAATTATGCGTTTGTTTGATTGATTAATTATGTTAGCTCTTATCTGATCTTGAATAAATAGAGCTTGCCTGGCCTTGATTTTGACTATTGATTCTGATGTATCTAAATTGTAAATGCTATCCAAATTTTCTGCTTGAATATTTGGAGATGTGTCCCTCGCATAAAGAGCGTATGAGGGTGTATCTTTCAATGTCAAATTGACCTGATTGTTAATTGTGTTTTGGACAATATCGAGAAACATGTCCCAATTATTGTGATCTACTGTGGCTACATAGAATCTTAATAATTTGTTAATTTTCTGGTTATTACGTTCACAAATTCCATTGGAATATGCTGAGTATGGTAATACCTCACATTTGTATATCTGATGTATTTCACTGAAAGTTCTAATTGCGTTAGACTTGAATTCTTTCGCACAATCCGACATTAACGTTTTGGGATATCCACAACGACTAAATGTTTTACTTAGACAATCAATTACTGTGTTAGTTGATTTGTCAGCTACTGCGTGTAATTCGTTATATCTTGTCAACATACATGTTATTGATAAAATATATTTGTTGTTCGTGTCAGTTGTTATAAAAGGTCCAATAAAATCAAATGAAACTGTTTCAAATGGTGTATTAGCTACTGGGGCAGACATTAATTTAATTGGTGTATCTAGACTTCCTTTAAGGATTTTGCAAACGTCACATCTTTTAATAAAAGATTCTATGACCGATCTTTCTTGAAAATGATAATATTTTAGTCGAAATTGAAATAGCGTATGAGCTAAACCACAATGGGTGTTAAAATGTATTGAATTAATTACTAAATTGATCATTTCATTTGGTATTACATAATTAACAATACTGGCTGCCCGAGTATCTATTTTCCGATGTCGATATAATATTCCGTCTAATATGAAAAATTCAGCTATGTTCCTAGATGTTCCTAATTGTTTTTTCTGTAATATATCCATTATTTCCTTACAAGCAAAGTCGTTTGACTGTGCAGTCTTTAGTCTGTTTAAAGTCCATGTTATGTCTTCCTGTTTAGGTATGTAGTTCAGAAATGGTTTTTCTTTGTTGATTTTATACAATTTAGATGTATCTGATTCTTGTTCGTTTTCTGAGTCTGTTTCTGAGTCATTGTCATTGTCGTTAATAATTTGTGGTACGTTTAGCTTAGCCCTCGATCTTGTGGTTGCTATATAATTTTCAATTGAATTTCAACTTTCATTAGATAGTGTTAAAAGTTCACAATCATCTATTGTTTCTTCCGTTAAAGGAGTTAATCTACTAAGGGTATCGGCTACCACATTTCTCTTACCTTCAAAATATTTGATGGTACAATCATATGTGCTCGCCTCTATTGCCCACCTGGCTAATGCCGTGTCTAATGGAAGTTTATTACCAAAAAATGCACATAAGGGTTTGTGATCAGTTAAAATGGTAATAGGATATCCTAGACATAGATATTGAAATTCCTTTAAAGCTAGATGTATTGCAAGAAACTCTAGTTTAGTCGTGGAGTTCCTTTTTTGAGTAGAATTTAATGATTTACTGAAATATGCTATGGGTCTTAATGTTTTGCTTTTGGTCGAATCTGGTTGTAGCAATGCTGCGCCAACTCCGATATTTGAGCTGTCAGTAAATAAATAAAATGGTCTGGAATAATTTGGATGTGCTAAAACCGTATCTGATGTCAAAATATTTTTGAGATTAATGAAACTAGTCTCACATTCGTCAGTCCAGTCAAATTTAGTGTCCTTCCTTAATAGTCTATATAATGGGTCGGCTTTCTGACTAAATTTAGGTACGAACTTACGAAAATAATTCGCAAGCCCTAAAAATCGCTGAAGTTGTTTTACATCTGTTAGGCCATCTGTACTCTCCTTATCCTTCCGATAATTTTCGAGATGCCGTTTGCTTGACCTTGAGTTGAATTATCTTTATACTTTATCACAAAAACTGAACACCTTAATTGGATCGCACCTTCATATGAAGGGCCACAAGCCAAAGTCTCTTAACCGCAAAAATCGGGTTGCTCAAGGTAAAGTCTCTTAAGCGCTTAGCACCAGTGAAAACGGTAACAATCTTGATGTGCTAAGCGCTTAACACTCACGTAAAACGGTTGGAGTTAGCGGTAAACAAGAGTCTCTTAACCGCATCTCATTGCACAGAAAACGGAGCGAGGGTAGACTCAAGTATTAACCTTGTACTTATTATGTTCATTATTAGACTCTTCTATTTTTATGGAATTTAATATGTTTCCAATTTTTATAATATAATAGCGGTAGATATATTGTACTATAAAAACAATAATTTTGAGAGGCCTGCAATATTTACTTCAAATCACTTAGGTAATGAAGAATAATATAAATCACGTAATTTAAGTTGACATGATGTAGTAAATTATAGCAGTTCATTTTAATTTCGATTTCACGAAAGCTGTATCTTTAAGCTGCTAATTAATTTATATGCACTTCTTAACATCTTTATTTGACTAAACTTTAAATTACATTTTCATTCTCTGTTGCTCAATATGCAAGTCTTTAATTATCTTGTTTTTAATAAAGTAATATATTTAAATAATTGTTAACATCGCATTTATACTTTTAATCACACAATATCAGGAGAGGTTAGTTGAATTAAATGTTTAGTAGAATGATGGTAGTGAACATAAATAGATTTTTTAATCTATAGTAGTCAGTTCCAATCTAGTCATCCTAATATCCAATCTAGTCATTTGCTTTAGTAATTGCAAATATCTTCAAAACAATAACACTCACAAATTATCTGTACTGTACAGCAAAATAACTGTATTTGTATTGATTATTTAACAATGGATAAATTTCACATTTCCAAAAATTAACTTTATTAATTGTAATGTATATATTATAGGATTGGTGTGGGTAAACTACAGATTGGTAAATAACAAAAAACAGTGATTTGGGAATTAAACATCCTACGGACACTTTCACTCTAAGCAAATCTTTTTATTGCTTTAATCAATGAAGCTGATGCTTCTCATCATCTTGCTGCAAATCGCATGGAATTTGATAGCATATTTTTGTTATTTTTATAATAAAAACTCTACAATACCTATTTTACTTCAGACTTACTAATTTTAGGTCTGAAGAAAAAGAATGAAAACCATTTGTTTTGATTGTCAACTAGGTATACCATAACCATTTATTATTCGTGTAAAGGTATGCAATTGGATAAACTTATTATAGGAACGTTTATATACTTTAGGAAACGAGTTATATCATAATTAAACAAAAACCGAAAACTTATTGTTTGTTCATAAATTTAAAATCAAAACAAAGAGTGTACAATCTTTTTTCTAAGCGTCAGGTACAATTATACTGAGTCTAATTGTATGCGGTTTGCAGAATAATGATCGTAGACCTTAGTTCTATAATATTATGTAATGATAGAAGAAATAAATCTGGCGGTATTCATACAGATATTACTTTTATTAGTATCGACAATACAGATGAAGATTTCACAACTATAATTAATATATTTTAAATTTCATGAAGGAAAATAAAACAAATAATGGAGTTTTGCATGAGAACATTCCAAATGAAAAAAAAAAAAAATAGAATATATACTTACAATTACGAACCAAATACACGAAGGTAAGAGGATCTAAATAATTAATGCTGTACTTCTAATTATCAATACCGTATGTAGCTACTCTAAATAATAAAAAATGTAAATTAAAAGTAATACCATAAGTTAACTGTTAGCAACTAGACTAGTATAGTGCTGAAGAGACACCAATCAATGTAATAAATTTACATTAGTAGGGGATTTAACGTCTGTTTCGTAACAAAATGCCATATCACTAAAGTCAAAAGAAAATTAAATGCAAAGGACTGGAAACATAAGTGAAGAAGGAAAGTGGTTCCATGAGCAGTGATACAAACAACTGTTATTACAAAGCTTATGGATGCAGAAAAGCTCCTCCGTCACTTACAACTAAGGAATGTGATGAAAGACACAAGCACCGGTAACTGCACTTACGAATGGAAGAGGAAAATGAAGAGGTGATAGTAAATGAAGCCTACGAGCCTACCTAACACAAAATCTAAGATTATGCTCTTAAATTATTAAGAGCATAACCCTGGCGCTATCCTCTAAAACTGCAAGTAGCGGTAAAATATGAAAAACAATCTATAAACCACATTACAACAGTTTGGGTCCAAATGGAAGGCACCCCACTTCTCTTCCATTCACCTCAGACAGTTTCAGAATAGAACCTCTGGCAGCTCAATATAATCAAATGATCATAGTTAATTTTTAAAGAGAAAAAGACAGAGTGACAGAGCTAGAAATTTATTATTTAATGATCAGCTTTATTATTTTTAAAAGGAGGATTTAACGTCTGCTTCGACTCTGAGAAACATTCAGAAAATAAAGTGGCTCCATTAACAATGTTACCTATCACCAGTCTAGTGACAATGCACTTGGATGCAGAAAAGCTTGTTTCATACAAGTATTAAAGTTTCACACCAAGAAATGTGACTGAAAGGGACACAAGTACCGGTGGTTGTACATATGGATGGAAAAGGAAACGAAAGTGTGATACTAAACGAAGTCTACCTAAAAATTTTAACATCGTAATTGAAGATCATAACCCTAGCGCTATTCTCTAAAACTGCAAGTAGCGTTAGAAAATGATAAACATAGAAATCCAAAACAGTTTGGAACCCAAGCGAGGCATCTCCCTTTTTCTTCCATTAACCATCGACAGCTTCAGGACGGAGCTCCTGGGTCAATTGAAGAGGTACCTAAAAATGAGTATGGATGCAATATTAATAATTCAATAATGATATAAAAAAATAAAAAACATGCTAATAAGATTCTATATTTGTTGTAAAATTCCGATAGCTAGTTATAAATAGCAGCTAGTTACATTTTTTGGATCAATTATATAGCTATTTTGAATGCAATAAATTAGATAGATACTTATTGTATTTTTGATATAGCTAATGCATATAGCATATTTATTTAAATTTGAGAAGTATTTTTAAAATTTTGAATACTTCTAATTTTACATTCAATATTAGAGAATAGCTACAGCTATTTATATTTATTAAGTTCATTTGTTACCAAAGCATGATCTTGGACCAATCGCTTTAGAATTAGTTAATCATATATATAACTCATTAAACAATTAACTTTAAATTACATCTACAAGAGATCAACATGATGATGACTTACAATTAGGAACATCTACTCAAACTACACATACATGTATGTATGCAGTGGCAGTACTGATGTTTGAAGACATAGAAGAGCAATCATGGGATAGTTGCACACCTGTAAAATAAAATACATTCCTTAAAAGGTCATAAAATTAAAAAGTTAGATGCATTAGAAAGTAGCAAATTCAGTTCGGAAAAATTTATTCGGATAACAGTTACCTAACTGTGGTGACCTTATATAATTTTTATCTTTTGAAAAATTTGCCAGGGAGCTCTGTGATTAAGTTTGTGATATAATTCTTATACAATCTTTAAAATAGATTTATTCTGCTCTGTTATATAAAAATATAATAAATCATTTTAAGATAGATAGGGTGAGTATCGAGTAAAAAGCTACAAAAAAAGTTCTTGGTTTTGTAGTCACCTTCCTGTGCTTGAATGTAAATATTTTTTTATTTACAGTAAATGCAAATACATTTTTAACTAGCTATATTCAACTAAGTATATTGTGATAAGCATAAGCTAAATGCTCGAGTTCATAATAGCCTACTTCTATATTAATTCTTTCCCATCACTAAACTGTTTACTTTAGAACAGCAAGCTGTTGTGCATAATAAAAATTAAAAAAAAAACAGATCAGTTGTTCAAATGAAAATATTATATTTTTAAGATTATTTGGATGAAAAGAGGATGGTACTTTTTACTGAATATTATTTTTCGCATCAAATTAGCTACCGATTTTTAACTCACTACACATTTCCCAGTAGCTAGATATTGTTTTCCATCTTCACTTTTATCAAGATAATTAAGAACTTTCTTTGCTATATTTAGATTTATTGTAATGACAAAATAGAACTACTTTGGCAATAGAATAACATTTTATGACATTGATTAGATAATTAGATTCGACTCAATTTACAAAAAATGTTCATAATTTATTTGATCATTTGATAAATATTAAACACAAAATTCTCATTCAAAGAGATTAAAAGAAAAATGATTCAAAATATTCAATTTTTGAACATTTTTAGGAGAAAAATCATTGTTAATATCAATTAGCCAACTTCAGACACATTATTATGTAGTTATGGTACTTTAATTATCTATAGCTACCTTCAACATATAAATACAGTGAAAAGTCTACTCACATAGCAAATCAAGATGACACTACAAGTTATCCAAGGGTGAAGTATCAGGAGATGTCCTTTCCCAAGTCTTGATAGATATATCTGAAAGGAACAATTGTTTAGAAATTTTGTTAATCATATTACTGATAAGAAAATTTAACTGTTCATGACACACATCACACAGCATATTGATAAATTATAGCTACATTTAATTATCGAAGCATAAAATTTAAAATATTTTCAACAGGTTGCTTAAGATCATAAGATTCATTCTTTAGATGGTTTCAAAGTTTTTGTTCTCTAAGTTGACCTTTATTATCAACTGTCCTATTCTTGAGCCAAAAATGAATAGCTTTTCAGAATATTTTCATACCAGTAACTTGACTACCAGTAAGTAGCTACACTAAAAATTGTATCATTATGGCCCATTGCCACTATAACCAAAAAACAAAAAGGAGTTTCAAGTTTATGAATATAAGCTAAATAATTGTTTAGTAGTCATATTTTCTATTTCATTTTCCAAATATTTTAATTCATAGTTGAAATTTAAAAACAACATCTTTTCTTGATAACTGTAGCCAATGCAAAGTATTTGCAAGTTTGAATGAAATCACTATATCTTTAGACAGATAAACCAATCACACATTTATAGACAATAACTTATTAAATTTAGGTCGGAATAATCTCACTGCAATTATTTACCCCACAAGTGCGATGCAATTACGCTAATTCTTAGGAAAGGTATGTTAATAAATGATTAACTATAAGAGATACAAGATTGAAAATAGGTACACATCATTATCGAAATGATATCTTAGGATGGTGTAAGTATGGAGCTTCTACCTGAATTGGTTCTTATGTTAGATCGAAGTTTGCAGGAAAGTGAGATGGAATAGTAGAATACCCTAGTCGATGCTAGGGTTTGGTGAAAAAATGACATGAATCTACAAAATGATGATTCACCAAAATAAAAAATATTTTAAAAAATCTGCAATATACTGGGTGGCACGAAAGAAATGAAACCCATTTTCTAATTTTACTCACTCTCATCAAGATTTTGGCTACAAGTTACAAGCCATGACCCACTTTGAAAAATTCTGCTGGCCAACAAATGAATTTTGGAGGATAAATACTTCGTTTTATAAAATTTGCATCAATTCAATCTTAATATTTTGAAATCTGCAAAACTTCGGAGTTAGGTAATCAATTCATCAGTACAGTCCTAATTTTCAAAAGTGGGTCTCAACACTCCATTCCTATTTTAAATATTTCCATCTGTGGAGCAAATACTGCCTATTTGCCTAAGTAAGCTGTTATGCAGTGGTGTTAGGCTGTTAGCACTGTTAGGCTGGTAGCTATTACCAGCCATATTTTATTGTATTTTGAACTTTTTGCAAGAAACTGACAAACAACACCATAGATTATTTTCCAGTAGCCAATACTTCAACAACATACTACTTAGGTATGATCTACTTGACAAAATATATCTTTATTAAACTAATCACTGTAATCTAGATTTTACAATAAAAATAATAATTTACCTAATACATACTAATAACAGGTTCAAACATACTTCAAAAAGTCAATAATCAATAGTTTGGACTGTTAATTCTCCCAATTAGGTTGGTTTTATTTTTTATACTTAAATATTTTTATTTCAGGGTGTAGCTACTATAAGCTTAATATTTTAATAAAATTAAATTAATGGAAACTTCATAATAAAGAGTATTTAGTCTGTAAAATTAATTTGTTGGCCTAAATAATTTTTGATAGTGGTTTTCAGACTATTATTTATAGCAATATTTGCTTAGAAGAATTAGTTCAAATTTTAGCACAAATAAATATTTGAAATTAAATGTTGAATTATTAGTATAACAACAAATTTTTGGACATAACCCAGTATGTAATTGGTGCACAAGAACCCACTTGCATTTTCAAAAAGCTGAAAAAAATCCAATAGCTTATTTCCAATTTAATTAATAGTAAACAATAATTAATGACAAACATAAGCATTAATAGTAAGCATAAGAATTAATAGCTAGAAATCCACCAACGTTGCTGGAATATTATTTTCAAAGGGGAAAAACTATATTTAACTGTGAAAGAAACAAAAAAGTGTTTAGGTAAGTAGCTAGGTTAAAACTTAAAGTAAATAATAACTAGTATCCTAAGTCTACACTGCAAGAACTGGTAAAGTGTTCAAGAAATCCTCTGTTTTGCTTTCTGTTCTCAGTAAATTGTAAAATACATGTAAATATAAGAAAATTAAACATTGTGAGTACAGAAAATGTTAAGAAATTCCCATACTATCATACTTTTGGTCTATGCAGTAGGTAATCAATTTTAGCTAATGCCTATCAGTCTTAACTATTCTTCAAAGGCTGTAGAAAAGACCAAGATATTATGGTAACAAGTTGATAGAATCTGCCCGCATCTCAGTCTGCAAAATATAGGACATTCTCAACATTTCCTGTGACAACAATCCTTAATATGAATTAATAATCATATCCCCCTATACTAATTATATTTAGCTACATGTATTTTTACTATTTTACATTATTAAGCCGAGAACAAATGGCAAAATAAGAGGTAAAGATTTCTTGGAGAACAGTTTACCAGTTCGTACAGTCTGGGAATCTGCCAAGGCCATTAGAGAACTATAAAGTGTTCAAAAATAAATCCTCTATTTAGGCTTCGGTTCTCAGTAAACTACATGTAAGTATAGGAGAAAATTAGAGATTGTTCACACAGAATTTCAGAAAATCTTAAAAATGTCCCATTTTCTGCTAACTGACTGGGAATCTGCTGATAAGCTGAGCTTAATAGCATGAGCTCAACTTCACATAAAATTAGAATATCTGAAAGTCAGGAGACACTGAAGTCACTGAAAGAAGCTACATTATGCAGAATGGGCTAGGATATCTGAAATTTTTGAGTTATAAATAACAGCCTCAACTCTGCTTAGATATTGATATTAGCCGTATTAGGTACACAAATTTATAATACCAAGTTGTTTTTACAAAATTACAGATAGTGGCTAGAAACCTACCTATAAAATTTAGCTACACTATGAATATTTAATAATGAAACAAGAAACAGATAATTGAATACTACTCATCCTGAGTCATCCAGTCTGCAAAGCGTATTCATATCGCCGAAGACCTTTGAAGACAAATTTTGAGGGAAAATAATTAATTTTCCTAATTAATTCCAATGTTTACATGTATTTATGTTTTTATTGGAGACATTTTGCAGAAGTCTGGTCATTTTGGAGACAGATTTGAAAATCTTTGAGAGAGATTTACCACACTTTACAGACTGGTTACTCATACACTCATACTAGGTCCTACCTACTCCACTAACTCCAGCTCCAGGTAAAATAGTAATGCTCATAAAGACATAAACTCTCTAGCTACTTGTCCCTTCAAGATTTAAGACTCCAGCCTCCAGGTAATAAAGCATGTCCAAACTGAGGCAAACTCGCCATTTTAATGGCGAGTTTGTGCCAGACTTAGTTATTTTGAGCCCTTCAATTGCAAATGGAGAGAAATATCTATTTTTTTCGTATGTTACACTACATTTAAAATGTTATTTTGGGGAGATTTTATAATAATTTGGTCATTTTGGAAAGAAATTTGGTCATTTTTGAAGAGAAATGGAGATTTTATGAAACAAAGAGATATACTATTTTACTTTGGTCTTAAGCTAGTCTGAGCTAGGCTCAAATTGTCATAAATTCTATCTTAAAAAACATTGTATGATTGTACTAATTGTAGGACTACCTAGAGGCAATAATAACTAGGAGAAATGTCTACTGTCTGAACCAGACTGTATTTTATGGTAAATTCCATCAATATATATGGCAGAATTTTGCCCTCTTTGAAAATACAATTCTAGCTAAGTCGGTGGATTTCTAGCTCTTGCTGCTCTTTATTCCTACCTATGTAACAATTAATTTTCACTTTTTAGTGGAAAATCAGCCAAATTTTTGGAAATTGTTGGTGTATTTTTTCAACTTCTAGAAAAAGTCAGTGGAATTTTGTGCACCAAATACAGACTAATCTCTACATTTGCAATGAAGGCCCGAAGTTCCTAATTTGTTCAAAATAATTGTCATTAACCCACAAATAAAACAGCAAGAATGGACATCCGTCATCCAAGTCATCCATATTTCAGAGGCTGGTAAATTGTAAGCCAATTTGACTCATTTTTCTTTTTTGATGATTTCAAGCCAAAATTAACATTGGTTGGAACATAGGAATTAATTCATAATAAATTTAAGTAGGTATACCAACCTAATTGGCATACAATTTTGAATTAATTCTTATGTTCCTATGTTAATTTTGGCTTGAAATTTACAAAATGAGCCAAATTGGCATACCTAGCTCAGAATTTTTGTGAAATTTTTTGGCTCAAAAATTGGCTTAGGTACCTACCTACAATTTTCCAGCCTCTGAAACATGACATCATAGCTACCTAGGTAGGTATATACCTACCTACTATTTTGTAATTTTAGGTTATAAGCCATACCTAAGTAGTACTTCAGGATATAAAACAAATTAAACTACCAATCTTGCTACCTAATTAGGTAGATTGGCTTACTCCAGGTACATTTTCAAACTCAAAATATCAAAAGACGAGTGTCGACTTACCGGATGAAGAGGTTTTGTTATACGAACATATTTTGAGCGGATTCTCAATGTTAATAATGAGTTTTTGGACCTAGATGTACAATTTAAACTAGGTATAGGTTCCTATTTCTAATTTCAAATCTCTACAGTGTAACAGATCTAAAGCACAATAGAATGGTCTTGAAATTCGTGCCGAATTAGGCGGTAATAAAGGGTTGAGAAACAAAAGCTAAGCGTAATGATTGGTATATAGTTTCGAACCCTTTATAAAACCTTTTTGTAGATTCCAGTATCTTCAAACAGATTTAATTGTTTGAGAAATAGTTCGGCTAAGTGTTTTATACTATATTCAGATTCACAGCATAAGCTGTGTCAACTCCAAATATATTTCAAGGAACTGAATGAGTTTATTAATAAATACATAGGTAGTTTTAAAATTAATAAAAATATTATTTTTTATACCTAATGGTTTATTGATATTCCTGATTCAATTTACGTACTTTTCATCGAATGAATCATTCTTTCCGGACTAAACCTATACTTTTATATTACGTGGAAAGTTATTACGATTCATTTTCCATAATTATTGTATATATACACTCCCATAAATAACATTGCAAAAATTAGCTATATATATACTTCGTTTTCTATGCTTGCACTTCGTTTTCTATGCAATGAGATGCGGTTAAGAGACTCTTGTTTACCGCTAACTCCAACCGTTTTACGTGAGTGTTAAGCGCTTAGCACATCAAGATTGTAACCGTTTTCACTGGTGCTAAGCGCTTAAGAGACTTTACCTTGAGCAACCCGATTTTTGCGGTTAAGAGACTTTGGCTTGTGGCCCTTCATATAGGGTCGCAAAACCCGGTCTTGCTGTAATCAAATACTCTCCAATCAGATGGTTAACTTAGTTTATGGTAAATTACAAAGCTTTCAATCTTTTACTTCAGTAATTGAATTTCCGCACATTAAATTCGAATTACTTAATCACGCACCATACGGCCACCAATGTGACGTAGTTAGTTTACTTCACTATAACGTCTCAGTGTATGGGCTCTTAAGTGATTAGGATCTTACTCTTATGGTATTTTCGGATTCCTTTCTCTTTATAAATCTCTTTCTACTAAATACTCATGGTACCATGCCCTAGAACCACCTTGCCACTATGGTTCCGACCTCAGGCCTCTGGTCCAAGCTTAACTGTATTTAAGGGTAATAATGGTAAAGTAATTAACACTTAAAGAGATTATATTCATTGGTCAAGCACATGTTATTACAAATAATATCTCCTCTAGAACGCTCGCAAGTTAAGGTCTCAAATAACTACGAACAGGAGAATAGGTGTGTAGCTCACGAGAGCAAATCGGTAACTGACTTGACTGTCACTTACTTACAATCATATAGGTTCGTGATGATAGTAATGCATACACAATTGCTGTGTTTGCTTTACCACAGAAATGAAGAGTTATATATTTTAAATGAAAAATAAATTGAAAGAGGAACAAAAGTGATAAGTTATCTAACTAGCTTTTCATATTAGTTATTATGTTATATAATATCATTTACTATTTTTAAATTCTTTTATCTTGAAACATATTTATTAACGATATCTTTCTTCTATTGGTTATTTTGATAAATGATACTTTCTTAAATGAATATTTGGCGATTAACATTGCATCACAATCGATTGATGTGAAACTCAACATTTATGAACCCCATAATGAAATTCAAATCGGTTGTATTTTGTGTTTCATTTCCTAAAATGTTAGGGATTTATTTGATAATTTTATGCAGTAAATAATAATGTTAAAATTATTTTGCATTCTAACGAAAGAGGATTGCAGTGTGAAAGAACTAAATTGAAAATCCTTATTGAAAAAAAACAGGTTACATGACAATTTTGGTGGACCGAAAGTGTTGGGGTCATTTTTATTGAAAATACTTCGGCACTATGATTTTTTTTATTTTACTGTTGGTAATATGTATTGTATTTAAATATGAGACTCTTAAATTAAAATTTTAAGATTCCTCAAGGAATTCAAAGTTTGAGAAATTTAACAAATTTTGAAACACAATGATATATTTTTTCTTCAACAAACAAATTATTTGTCAATTCAGTAATTATGATAGTTATATACTAATGAGCTTTTAAGATTGAGCTTTTTTCATGAGAATTGAACAATATTTGGAGATTTCACAAAGAAAGTGAATTTCCAAAAAAATCTTCTATTTGCAGAAATTGTAGAATATAAATAATATTCTAATCAGTGATTAACAATTTAACACAATCATATTGCTTCTTTTTTAATATGAAATCATAATAATATAACTTTTTCTTCTATCTGAGTAGCTTTTATCTTCCATTTATTCTTTCTCTAATTTTTGTCAATTACCAAATTTTTTTTCCATTGTTACCATATTTCATAATACCTTACCGCTCATAGTGAAGTCTTGCTTGCAATGAAATGATGGAATATTTTTTCTTGACTTAATTCAATTTATCATGAATATATACATCTCTCTTGTCTGGACCACATAACTACTGCCAGTGAAGCATCGGTGACCAGTTTGATGTTCCTTTCCACTGCTTGTGTGTGACGAAGGTAGTTTGGCAAGTTTAATTTGAGTTCATGAAGTATTAATTGTTTCATTTCATTATCAGAAAACAGCATCATCATAGGAGGTTGTCACCTGTGTGTGCTGCCAATTAATCAAATCTATATAATTGGAATCTTGAAAATTTATGTTCGAAATCTTATTCTTCTCCAGACAAGTTCCATGATGCAACTTCTTTCATCTTGTATCATACAGAGAAGAATGTTTTCAACATGTACAAAGTATGCATAACGTTGAATGACAGAAACAACAATATCTTCCTACAACTGAAAATACTGTATTATGAAGAAGATTTTGCAAGCTTAATCATGTGAAACAGGATGATATTTTACTCTAAACCAGCACGGGATATACACTTTCAAGAGGACGATGGACTGAATCAAAGCTGATAGCTTGATAATATGAAAATTCTACTAGGGAAAGTTCCACTGCGGAAGATTCCACTATGAAAATTCCACTGGGGAAAATTCCACTGAAAAATATTCCACTGAGGAAAATTCCACTGCGGAAAGTTCAACTGGGAAAATTCCACTGAGGAAAATTCCACTGAATATATTTATGAATATATTTAATTTATAAATTATACTGCTCAGTTTCCAAAACAATTCTTACAAATCATCATCCTCAGTGAAAACTTCTGCGCACCGATAGTTCAACTGTTAAAATATACAAATGAAGTAATCTATTTACAGTCGTCAACCATCATGCATGAAACATTATTCTTGGACTTCTGAGATCCAGATATTGATCTAACTATAGCAAATAGATATTTCTGATCGGTGCTTAAATCCGTTTTTTTCAACAAAGATCAATTCACTTTGAATGGCTTCAAATGAAACAATGGGTAGAGATTCACATTTATCAAGTTTCTTGCCTACTGGTTGAATAAATCATTGATGTCCCGTGGTTTCCCCATCCAAAAAGGTTATGAGATGGCGCAGTAGAAGCTCATTAGCATGGAGCTGACTAACAAAACAATGTAATGTTCTGTTCAATTTTTCTTCCAAAATTCTTTAATGTCTTCTTTAGTTTCTGCGTTCACTGCAGTTCCAACACATCCTATTGCAAGTTGGTTATTTATCGAAATATTTTTGGTTTTGAAATATGACAAAATTTCATTAGCGATTGTTTTTGCCTTAGCAAATTCTATTGACAGATGACCGATATGCTTTGAATTTGGTTTATCTATTAATGAAATATGCTCCTCAATAATCTCCTTTCTTTAGTATGTTTTCCCAATTGATTTCACAATAAAAGTGCTGTCCTTTCCACCTTCAAAAGAGATTTAAAATGAGATCATGTGAGTTACTGCTTCAACCTCAGAAAGAATATAGCTTTAGCTTGTACTCAACGACTAAAATTGCATTGGGGAACCTATAAAACCAATCAAAATACTTTGAAATTTTAACAAATAACTCCTCAAACTGTGACCATTATTGAATTAATAGTGCTTACTTATAGAACAAAATAGGTTTCCAATATAAAAAAAATTATCCGATAAATAGTTAAAATTTATCATTATCTCAATTTTCAATGAAGATGAGGAACCTATAAAAATCACTTTAACACGAAGTATTTTTGTGTGGTAATTTAACAGTAACAGTTTAAATTGATGTAAATGAATTCTACAAAAAAATAATTCACTACTTGTATTATAATTATTCGTCTGTTATTTTTCCTTTTAATTATATTTCATTTTTAACATTTAATATATATCGAAAATATTGAAAATTCCTTCACGATAATTTTCCCAATATATTTAATTCTTTTAATTCTCTCTTTCGAAATTTTATCCAATATTTCGAAGAAAATACTCACGAACTCATGCATGCTTCCAGTTTACTAATGGAGTATTCTCGTTCAGTAGTGAATTACGAAAATCTCCATGCAGCAGAATTCCCGTAAGGATTTATTGATGGATGTCCAAAGGATTTTTTCTCGAGATAACACTCTTGAATTTTTTTATATCGCTATGAGAGATGGAGCAGAAAAAAATGTATACATTACTATTTACCTACTGCACTTGATGTTCATTGAACATAATAAAGAACTCTTTTAGGGAAAAGCTTCTTATTAAAAGCGAAGAGCTGACAGGGAAAATGTTATACAAACATTGAGAACATTTTCATTAGTCATCTCGAAAAAAGGATATTTACTCTTTAGATCCTTTACATTTACTTGAACTTCACATTTTCATGAGTAAATTGCAAATTTATTGGACCGCTAGACTATCCACTCCCAATTATTTATCTCCCTATTTTCTCCTCAATCTTCAATAAACTTCAATTTTGAATGAATCATTTTATCTGAAATCGAATTTTGTAATTTGATTGGGCGTTGTACCAGAAAACTGTGTCAAACAGAATACATAAATGGAGGGAAAAGTAATTGCTGTATATATTCTATTGTAGTTTAAAAAAATATTATAAAGATATGTTACATTTCGAAAAATATTGATATCTGGAATATAAAAAATTTATATTTCTCTTGTATAAGATCTTCGATATATTATGTAACAATTAATTTGCATTCTCTCTCATTTTTTGAAAACACATAATAAATCGTATTAACATAAAAAATTTAAAGCCTGAAGATCAAATTCATCACCATAATATTAAATGGTAGAGTCTCGTTAAAAACTTACGGATAAAAGAGAATAATCAATCTAAATTAGGTACGAAATAGCAACGTCTTAATTAAAATGTTGAATACTGATCAATATTAATTATTCATATTAGTTAAAGATTGAGAAAAGTGGAAGATGATAAGAAAATATACAGCAGGATGGATACTTTCTTCGTTCCAGAGTAAATTAAATCAAATATAGAGAAGATGTGAAAATTAATATATTTTCAAAGCATCAATTTACCATTAGAGAACATTAATTATCGTGATAAGTTTGATCATTTTTCTATTATATACATATATTTTTGTTGTCTCTCCATTCGATTTCAATGTTATGAACATAGCATAATAAATTCGACTCACTTTCTGCAAATAAGCAAGCCACCTTCATTTACTATTGTTCATCAGCATGCATAGATTTCATTTGATTAACGCTTGATGAGATTTCCAAATCAAAGTCTGAATGGGACATTGGAAGAGCATTTAAAGCCAAAGCTAGTTCATCATTCACCAGAATATTACACAACATCTTTAAATGGATTTGCTTGATGTGCAGTTAACAACAGATATGAAATGACAGCAGGTTATCAAAGAAAAGAGAGCTGTAAATTGGATTTTTCAGTAAAAATAGGGAAATATTGTTTTCATTTTTAAACTTCAAATCATTGAAATATCATATGATATGTCAGGTGTGGAGTATTAACATATTCTAGATTTAAACTAATGATAATTTAAAAAATTGTTTGTGCTACTGATCGGCATCATTAATAATTGAAAAGGACTTATATGCTTTAATAAAATAAATAGCCGATTTCCAGCAGAGTTCTTATCATCCTTAACCAATAAGATGTAAGAGGTTAGCAACCCTTGTAAACGCAGACGATATCGATGCACTTTTTTACTTGTTTTTAGTTAACTACAAGCATCACTAATTAGATTATTTTCTCTCAGCTATGATCTAGTCAATCATACTGAGTGGTTAGAAACTTTGCATTTAAAGTGTTTCATGAAGAGGTAAGGAGTTGGGAAATAAAACCCTCACTGCAGAAAATGTGGTGTCATTTGACACGTACACAATTAAAAATTAACTAGTGTATTTACCCGTTCAAAATGTTGGACTATAATTGGAGGGCAAATATACAGATTGTCCTAACCCACAAATCAGGAGTCAAAACTGGCAGAGTGGCGTAACTGATTATTTCACCTCATAGCGGAATAGATGCCTAAACATTCCTACACATTAATAATATTGCTGAACACTGCAATGCATTCTAAGACATATAGTCTTAATCTTCTGCCAGGCTCAATACGGTACACGGAAAACTGCCAGGCGGAAAACTGCCGAAGCGGAAAACTGCCAGGCGGAAAACCGACAGGAGGAAAACTGCCAGTCACTTATTGGAAATTTAATCAGTTTAGTCAATAATGACATTTAATTTATGAAGAAGCCGTTCGCCTTTCGTTAAGAAGTTAAAGGGATATTTATTTTTACAAAACAAAAATAATAGTTAAATGTACTCAAATTGATTTGAAAAATATATAAAATACATAATTAGATAAATATTACAGAAATTAATCAATTACAATATAGAAATTGAAAATATAACCTTTCTTAGAAAATACAGTGGATTAATTGTTTATAGGGACAGAGTACAATATCATTGTTTACACAATGCATCTTTACATTATCAGTTCATAATTCGGGTTTAGTGTCTAATTATTTCTTTTTGTGTTTATCATTTGTGAATTTAATTAAATGATTTTAATGTGGCAATGGAGTATGAATGTGTGTTATCCACATTGAACCAATCTAACCATCATAAAAAAAAAACATAATTAACATGTGGTTATGCCATTTTAAAACCATAACAAATCAAATAGAGATTGTATACACCGCTTCATATCTACATGTAAATTAACATACTTTTAACAGGTGTTTACCAAGTGTTAATTACCACATTCATAGCAACATGTTAAATGCCATACTTATAACATATGGTAACCACATATAATTTACCATATTGCCACGTAAAACAACATGTAATAAATATGTTATCCATTTCCAAAAATAGGCATGGTACACATGATTTAAATGTGTAAGTGCCACATGGTATACACATGGAATTGTTTGTAGGGAAGTATAATTTTCACTTGTACTCACAATAAAAACAACTTTGATCGATGTTCGTGAAATATTTAGAATTTGTAACTCAACATCTATGATTATTAAACTGCTATTACCTACATAATTCTCTTACAATTTCACTCGATCGAATTGTTTGCATATTAATTAATAATACTTTTTACATATAAATGAAAATTGTTTAAATGAATGGGTTGTGTTAATTACATGGAGAATAAAAATGTAAATGTAATAACTATTTAACATACATATAATTGATTTAACATTCATTTAATTTATTGTATAATTTAAAATTATATTATTGTGAGAATATCTAATTATCTAGTATTCACAAATCAGTACACAGAGTTTAACGTCAATAGAAAATTATAAACAAGAAACTATAAACGGAGCTGAACATGTTTAAAAAATTTACGTGACTAGGAAAATAAGTTAGAAATAGTATTTATAAAATCCTTATGTGTACTGAAGTTTGGTTTACTGAGTGTTTAGTAGCTTTGTTGAAATATTATTTTTCTTTGAATAATATTTAAGTATTCCAATATCTATGTAGTTATTACTGTAAAAATGAATGTCCCCTTAACCCCTTAAAGAAGGTCTAACGCCGTTTTTGATAACTTAAAATGTGTTTATAACTAAAGAATATTTCAGAAAGTCAAAAAATATACATGTATTGCCAATAAGTGACTGGCAGTTTTCCGCCTGGCAGTTTTCCGCTTCGGCAGTTTTCCGCCTGGCAGTTTTCCGACTGGCAGTTTTCCGGACACCCTCAATACATATCAGAACTACCCAAACGGAATTTATAGTTGGCATTATGTACATTTATGGTTGGGCATTACCGTTGGCATTATAGACGGCAAGTGACCGTTTTGCCGTAGATATTTTATAGTTGGCATAGCCTACCATAAACAACTAAATACAGTTGGCATATCCTACGATAAACAACAAGTAGAGTTGGCTAATCCGCACATAATCGCTGATATCAAATATTTCTTTAAATAAGGCTGAGCCAACTATAAACAACGTTATATTATGGATGGCGATACCAACTATGTACAACTTTATATTTTCGATGGCGATATCTACTATGTACAACTATATTGCTATTCATTGGCATTTGCCCATATATTCGTGGTTAAGGTGAATAAATAAACTGAAACAGTGTGAACATTTTATTATATCGCAAAAAGCAAATCTCTTGATAGCTATTTTTCATATACATATTAATGTTTTTTTTAACGCACCAATATATATTTATTATTAAGTATGAAAGAAAGCTTCGATTACTACTTAAATAAATTTTGCGGAGAAACATATAGCTAACAAATTCATATCTTATTTAATATTTACTTAATCAATCATGATAAACACTTCATTTGAAGAGAAGTATGTAACAAGGTGGAATAATTTTTATATTTATAATAGATATAAATAGTGGTAATTTTTTATAGTAGGGGTTTAACGTCTGCTTCGGAACCAAAGGCCATATCGCTGACGTCAAAAGGAAATTAAATACAAGGGACTGGAAGAAGCAGTCTGAGAGGAGAGTGGCTCCATGAACAAAGTCACTTACCACCGTCGGCGACAATGCTCATGGATGCAGAAAAGCTACTCTGTGAATGCAGTCACTTACCAAGGAATGTGACGAAGAGGGACACAAGCACCTATGGCTGCACTCGCGGATAGAAGAGGAAAATGAAGAGGTGATAGTAAATGAAGCACACGAGCCTACCTAACACAAAAATCTAAGACCTCGTAGTTGAAGAGCATAACCCTAGCGCTATCCTATAGAACTGCAAGTAGCGTTAAAAAAAATGATAAACATGGTAAAAAGGAAAAAAAGACCATCTATAATCCAAATTACATCAATTCGGGGGCCAAGGGCGACCCCTCCTTCTCTTCCATTCACCACAGACAGCTTCAGGATAGAGCCCCTGGGGGCTATATAGTGGTACAAACAAAGTAATGCCCTCATTACTATATTTTCTAACTTGTTTGACAAAAGTACAAGTAGTAAACACTAAACAACCGATAGATCTTATACTAAAAAATTTTCTCCCTATTTTTTTCCCCTAAATGCTCAAAAATATGGTGCAATAGGAAATGTGAAGATTATAAAAGATAGTGAATTAATATAGAAAAAAGCGTAAATATTTAGAAACTAATATTCACATTCTAAATTACGTAGCTTCCTCTTACAAAAATACTAATAGAAGCTAATACAAATCTATAAAATGATTAAAACTTGGAAAGCAGCTAGTACTGAAGGAGCAGCTAGTTCTGAAGGAGCAGCTAGTACTGAAGGAGCAGCTAGTTCTGAAGGAGCAGCTAGTACTGAAGAAGCAGCTAGTTCTGAAGGAGCAGCTAGTTCTGAAGGAGCAGCTAGTTCTGAAGGAGCAGCTAGTTCTCAAGGAGCAGCTAGTTCTGAAGGAGCAGCTAGTTCTGAAGAAGCAGCTAGTTCTGAAGAAGCAGCTAGTACTGAAGGAGCAGCTAGTACTGAAGGAGCAGCTAGTTCTGAAGGAGCAGCTAGTACTGAAGAAGCAGCTAGTACTGAAGGAGCAGCTAGTTCTGAAGGAGCAGCTAGTACTGAAGAAGCAGCTAGTTCTGAAGGAGCAGCTAGTTCTGAAGGAGCAGCTAGTACTGAAGGAGCAGCTAGTTCTGAAGGAGCAGCTAGTACTGAAGAAGCAGCTAGTTCTGAAGGAGCAGCTAGTTCTGAAGGAGCAGCTAGTACTGAAGGAGCAGCTAGTTCTGAAGGAGCAGATAGTTCTGAAGAAGCAGCTAGTTCTGAAGAAGCAGCTAGTTCTGAAGGAGCAGCTAGTTCTGAAGGAGCAGCTAGTTCTGAAGAAGCAGCTAGTACTGAAGGAGCAGCAAGCAGTGATTCAGATGGTATTTGCATTGTGCCTGCAAAGGTAAACGTAACATGTAAAAATTTGATAAGACACAAATAAAAAACCGTCAGTTTACATCATTAAAACAATTCAAAGATTTTAAAAACTATGAAGAAAACAAAATCTTCGCACAATTACTACACTGGAGGAAGTTGTAGGAATGAAACAATAATACACTTACTCTTTGGCTTAGATTTTAACTCCAAAGTACTAGCACTTGGAAGGAGTTGGCTCACACAAGTACGAGCTTCCTTCTATGTTATCGAGTGGTGCAGTATTATGATATCTGGAAGTTGGTATATTACAGTATTATTATAAGGCTTTAGCATATTTTTCGATATAATTTTCTAACTAAGTCTGGACGAGTCATTAGATTCAAAAGTAATTCTACAGTCATGGCAATAACTGAACATAAAGTTATAATATGATAAGATATAATTAATGAATAGCTATATTCACAAAATTCCTTAATTGCTATTTCCCGAGTAACAATCGAGAAACCCACTCTTAGTAACTATAAATTGAATTTACATATATATTGTAAACAGGTAATAGTAACATAGTTTATCATACAACTGAAAATTGATTTATTTTATTTATTTATACAATTCAGTGACTCACCGAGAACTTGTTTTCCTATTGCATGGTCCTTGAAACTAAGTTTTGAGTGTTTGCATCCTTCACACAGTCCTGTTAGGGAAAATTGAACTGCTAATTTTTTTCCTCATCAACCTCATCAAGATTCAGGGTCCTTTTTCCAGTCATTTTTCTCAAAGTAGAATCCTGAAAAAATTATAAATTACATTTGAAGAATATTAATTCAAAATCAGCTAAATCAAAGTAACACTATTACTTACACACACAATGCATATCATAAATATTTACCAAGGTAGTAGGCACCATAGGCAGTTAAATCACATAGTTCACTCTCATATTGAGCTGGTGGTGGGAGAAATTGGGATGGTGTGACCATTTTCACTAATATAGAAGTGACTTTTTTTAAGTTGATTTAATTTGCCATGCATTTTATTAACTTTCGCCACACAAGTGCATTGCACCTTGTCCCTGTAATGAGAGAGAAAACATTACTTATGGAAATTAGTTTTTACACTATTTTTTTACTGCATTGGGAAGAAATAATAAGCTTCTTTTATTTGAAAATCTTCAATTTCATTGTCAACAAAAGATACCATCATAAATTCAATAGTTTACACACAACTGGGAGCAAAATGGTGTATTACACAAATAATAAATACAATTTTCACAGTCTGAATGGAGAAGAGAATTGAATGGAGTCAGGTGTTACTCGCCTATGCTAGCTTTTTGCATAGTTTATCTATACTTGCATGTACAAAAAACAGTTATGAATAGTTTGAAATTTTTTATGAAGAACTAAAAATTATTTGAAATTTAGTTACTTGATACTAAATCTGATAGCAAACTTGCTGAATATGACAAGTGTATTCTCCATTAGTAAATAAAGTCTATATATGCCTGGATCATTTAATCGTATAAAAAAGGCATTTGCTACTAACCTTAAATTGTGAATCAGTCCTCCATGAAATTGGGGAACAACATCCAGAAATCTTGGCACATTGCTGGCATTCATTTCAATTTCTGATGAACTTGGAGCTGTTTCAATGCAATAAATTTTATTGCAGCATGCATCATAATTTTCTGAAAAATGTTTAAAATTAAAAAAATATTAAGGAAAAAATCTCAGATATTAGATAAAAATTGTTAGCCTGTTAGTTGTTACTTACTTGAGTGACAGTGATACAATAGCATACTTTTCAAACTCTTTTCTGATGGAACATTTTTTATGCAATGAATAGGAATTTGGCCACTTATGGACAACCACATTGCTCTCCCTACATTTAGGTAATCTTACACCTAGCTATATACTTTTTAAAGTCCAAATATGATATAGATTCCATAGTTAGAAAGCTATTGAATAATCTAAAATAAAAAGGAAAGTTATATTATGCTTTTATTATACTTTAATAAAAAAACTATAAATGTGAGGCATATTCCACCTCTGGCATTGGATAAAAATATCAATAACTGTCAAATGATTACTTTTTATTGACAAAATGACTAGTTGACTATGTGTCAGCTCATTCTTTGTGTTAAAAGCTCATATATATTAATTTTGCCCAAATCCAAATTTTTTGGAACTTTTTGTTTAATATTGTAATACTAATATATCTCTTAGTTTGGTTTAGATTAAATGATATATTCATGTGCCTGAATAGGGCACAGCAAAGCTGCAAGCTCCATAAATGACAATATTCCAATAAATACACCAAACAACATTGTTGCATAAGAAAAAAATAGTTAATTAGCACCATACATAATATATGCCAGTGTGGCTTTTATGGTATACCTGTCAGTACTCTGTATTTGGTGACAAAAACCCACTGATTTCTTTAAAAAATTGAAATAATTCACCACCATTTATCCCAGGTAAAAAAGTATGTCCTTTCTTGCCATTGGGCATTGGCGAGTTTTTGACAGCAATTTTAATCCTTTCAATTACAAATGGTGATAAATATTCAATTAAATCCAATACTTCAATATCATTCTGTAATGAATTTATGATAAATTGATCATTTTAATTTAGCTTCTTTAGTTCTTATGGAGGTACTTGGAAAGGCAAGTGCTGAGTTTATGAGCCATAAGCACTCAGCATATTTCTAATAAATTAGCTGATCCATCAGCATGTTCTCAATTTAGCCACCAAAAATTTATGGTAACATTATCACTAACATAGGAATAAATAGCTAGAAATTTACTAACTTTGCTTCAATATTATTTTTAAAGGGGAAATTTTTAATTTTCCATCGACAAGTTGGTGAAATTTGACATGAAATACAGTCTGGATGGTGTATTCACCAGTGATCTTTTGGAGACTTTTACAGAGTTTTTCATAAGGAAAATATTTATATCTTTACAAGATTAATTCCTGTGTTTACATGTATGTATGATCTATTTTAATTAATTGGGAACTTTTTAGATTTTTGGAGATAGAAAAAATTGTCAAAATGTCTTATAAAATAAAATCTTGAGAAGTATAGCCAGTATATGGATATGCACACTGCATAGTAATAGTGCGATACACTACATACTGTGTTCACTCTGATCAGTCTCAAAGAATTTAATTTTAGAATATTTTTTCTCCCGAGATTTTTCAATCCATCTCCAAAAATACCAAAATGGCTGGAATTCTCCCAAGACACCCAGTCTCCAATATTTATATTTATTAGACTATTAAAAAACATAAGGGTTAATTAAAAGTTTGACTTTCTATTGTAAATATTAGTTTTACACTTGAAAACAACCTGATATTTCATGTCTGATGCAGGTGAGCCCCGTGAATCTCTTGACTAGACTCTTAAGTAAAATAGTATGGCATAGAAACTCTCCCATTTCAATTTGTCTCTCCAGCTCTCTCCTAAAATCACCAAATTTCTCTTCATAATGATTAATGATCAAATTATCATAAATTCTCTTCAAAATAACATTGTACCATAGGAGAAAATTAGATATTTCTTGCCATTTGCAATTGGAGGGCTCAAAAACAATGTCACAAACTCGCCGAGTCGATATTAAAATGGCGAGTTTGGACATGCTTTATTATGTGGTCATAATGTGGACGGTGGACCAGACTGTATTTCAGGGTAAATTCCAGCAAGGTGAAGGCTGCAAGGTCAGTGGATTTTTAGCTATTTATTCCTAATTTCCAATGTTAGGACCATTAATTTTCGACAGAGAAATTGAGAAAATGTTGGTTGATCAACCAAATTATTATTATTGGAAATTCTTGATGGATTTTTTCTGCTTTTGTAAAAGTCTGTGGAATTTTGTGTACCAAATACAGACTGGTCTCCTGAGACTATATTATGAGTTACTTTACCTACTAGTTATTTTAACTTATTCACAGGTTTAACAACTTATTTCACCCCTCAAAAGTCCAAAGTCGCCTGTACCTATACCATAATACTTGCAACTTTGTCAAGTTAGTCAACACTTTGAATTTTTGAAACATGGGGTACTTAGGCCTTAGCCTACCTATAATCCTATCCTAATTGGTAAAATAGTAAAATGTATTATGTAGGACAGTAGGTGGATCAGCCAAATGATTAGTCACTCTAATTGGCTTAAAATTTTGAATTAATTTAATAATCCCTATGTTACCATGGTTATTTAAATTATTTTGGCTTGAAATCTTCAAAAAATGAGCCAAATTGGCTTGGCTCATATTTTTTGTGAAATTTTGGCTCAAAAATTGGCCTACAATTTTCCAGCCTCTGAAACATGGAATTTGGTCAGTCTGAAAAGAATGTATCCTAACTAGTAACTCCTCAGGTCAGACTGCTGAGATTTGAGTCACAGTGTCACTCATGTAACAGAGCCCACTGTACAAAAAAAATCACTACCTAAGTACCCAAGTAATAAAGCATGTCCAAACTCGCCATTTTGATAGCGAGTTTGTGACAGTATTTTCGAACCCTTCAATTGCAAATGGCGAGTTTTATCTATTTTTCTCCTATGCTACAATGTTATTTTGGAGAGAATTAATGATAATTTGATCATTTTGAAGAAAATTTGTTGAATTTTGGAGAGATCTGGAGAGACAAATGGCAAGTTTATGAGACATACTATTTTACTTGGCTAAGTACCTATACCTAGGCGGCTAGGCATAATAATTAAATTAATTTTGGATGCAGATTTCTTTTCCCATCATTCCATGTTAATAGTACAGTTCAATGAGTTAATCAGATGGTTAAATACAGGTCCAGAAGAAAGTACTACATCAATAAATAGGTATTCTTTAACTTATTCTGAAACATGGACTAGGTGACAAATTGATAAGCAGGTAGCTAGGTATTCCAGTTTGACTTCATATCACTGTGGACAATAACATGATAAAAAAGTACCTAGGTACAGGTATAACATTTTCTATACCTACACAGATTTATGTAGCTCCTAAATATTGAAGTTATTAGAACCTCACCAATTTTAATTATACACAGGCTTTGAGTAGGTGTAGCTCCCTACCTACGATGCTAGCAAGTGTATTTGCTAAAGATTTCATATTTAACTGGCTTTTCTTTCTTCTCTTTTATCTTTCACTACATTCTTGGTAACTTTACAAGTTCTTACTTGACATAATTCAATAATTTATTTCACTTTGACTTATTAAATAACTGACCACGTACTACTGTTCTCAGTGTGCTGTCGTTTGACGGTTTAGAAAGCTTCGCTTTGGTTTATAAAAAGCGGCAAAGTGATTGGTTATGATTTTACCAATATAATAATGAAGTAAAACTGATCACAGCTAGGAGGTAATATTTTCATATTACCTACGAATTATTTTCATTTTTTTAGCTAAAGTAGGTAATAATTGAAAATTTAATTCTTAGGATAATTCTTAGAATTTTTATTTTTAAAGTAATAATTTATGCTACCTACCTATCTATAATCTAGCTAAATATTATAACTAAAAATGTATAGGTTTTAGGTACTTACCTAGAGGTAGTAATGATAATGAACATTATAGGCAGTATGATTATATTGCAGCACTTATAATATATTATTTTAAATATGTATTTACATTATCCATTATAGCATACCATTATACCTACTAGATACAATAAACCTTGTACTTTAAATTAAGTATAAAATGTAAAAAGAAATAGGTAGTATAACTAGGTATGAAAAATTAATAATGTTCGTTATCATAGTATCAAGAATTATTATTATACAACAATCAACCTTTTGATGCCTGAGGATAATATATTTTATTCATAGCATTTGCGCATGAACGTAGGTATATGGCAGCTGTACAAGAGATGCCATGTCTTGTATTTTATTTTACGGGAAAATGATAACCACAGTATGCATTTTAGAATTAACACCACCCACTCGTAATTACATTGAAAAATAGCAAATTGGTTATATATTATCACTTCATAATACCTATTGATCAATCTCTATGAAACCAAAATCATTTTCATCCATATGTATTTTTATGAATTTTGTTTTATTTTATTATCCGTGGTTCAACCAACTATACTCTGCTCTAAATTTTAGGTTATTCGAACAACTCCGATTATAGTTGGCTGTGCCATCTTTCATTCAGTAGATTATAGTTGGGTTTACCAACTGAAATTTTTTTTGAAGAAATTATGGTTGATTAAGTACGGCGTCGTCTCTAGTAATACGATAGAAGGGGGAACCGCATATAATCAACGGTAAAAAATACCCCCCGTATATAAATGTACATAATGCCAACTATGATTTCCGTCTGGGTACTTCAGGCGCAATGTGCCTGAGAGGTCGTTTAAGATGACTACTTTATTAAAGGTAAATTAAGACAAAGTTTTATGTTACTTTATTGTCTTCCATTCTCTTATTATACTTCTATGCTATTTGATGAAAAAAAACAATTTTCTATTAGTAAAGCAGGTATGGCAGACATATTTGGAGCGCTGCAGGCACAGAGCTTGTGTACAAAGAAAACCTACGTTGCAGTTACACTTAATTACGTCAAAAATAAGCTAAATACTATACATAAAATGTTCATTTTATGAGATACACATTGTCTTATAAAGTATTAATATTATAATATAATCTTCTACTACATATAATATTGGCTTGTTTATAATAAATGCTTAACTCATTCAATGTCCCAATGTCAAGTGCAATGTGCCTGAGAGATCAAATTAGTGATAACCTCCTCCTCTGATGTCAAATTATAAATTAAACGATATAGAGTGGAGCACTGCCTAATGTTAGGAAGCTATTGAAAGTTTAAAGTAATTCTTTGAAGAAATATTCACATGATAAACAAAATTTAAAATCCTGCGCTTGTCATATCCGCTGCGCCCGACTGAATGTTAAACAGCTGATTTATGTTTTTTTTTATTTCTTGACTGTAATAATGATAGTCTTAAGTTTCTGTTATCCACTATTATATGCTTGAAGCTTGAAATAACCTAATCTGCTCTCATATTCAAAATCAATGTATATTGAACAAAAATTCATAACTGATACACTATTTTAAACGATAGTCAGTGACCATTCGATTCCATTTCCACTTTCAATTTCTGACGAAAAAAAATTCTTTCTATGCATTCAATATACATTCGAAACTTGCAAGTCATTATTTCGGTAAAATTTCTTTTTAAATAACATGTTTTTCCTATAATTGTTTCCTTTTATCATAAGAGAAAATCAGTTATATATCTTAAAATAAGGATAACAAATTTTCTGTTCAACAAATTACACCTCTTTTAATAATGGTATCATTTAATAATGATATTTTCCGATAATTACAGTACCCAACAAATACTTCATGAAAAATTTAATTATTTCAATTCTTACTATATATCAGGAAAAGAAAATGTGAATTTATTCGTATTATAAATGCATAATAATAAATTACCATCTATTTTTTTTCTACTCTGAAAAGAAAAACAATTTAGTAACTTTACTAACTAGCAACTAACAAAATGATATCAGAATAAAATGTTTCTATTTTCTTCAAGAACTTTTGAGAGAAATGACTATATATAAACTATTCACCGAACATCATTTTTCGACAATGAAAATAATTTCATGTTAAGAGTTTATTTTAAATTAATAATTTTATTATTCATGTTTGCATTTTATTTTATTTATTTACTACCTATTGATGACGCTGGTCGTTTCTCAACTCATTAAAGTTGTTGACCTTTATGAATACTATAACTCTATCGCTTTTTCACTCGACATGGTTCGTTAAACATCTACTATACCAGCCTGTGTTCTACCATATCTTGAAAAGAAACCTTAGTGTATTCTGTTTCACATTATTATTTTAATAAAAACGTTTCAATTAGGATTTAAATTACTTGTATCAAGAATATCACGTTTGTCCTCTCTATATCTAAAAAAATTTTGAATTGCTGATATTTTGTAGATCACAGGTTATTTAAATTATGAAAGTAATCGATCAAATATTCTGTTCATAATTAATTATATAAATATATTTTTCAATTAAATTCAAGAAGGATAAAATCCTAACAGAAGATGAAACTCCTTCAGGAACTACGAGTGAGGGGTTGAATTTCCTGAGAGGGTGGACCCAACCCTCTACAACCTTCATAAGTTTTGGAAAATTTTGCCAACACGGATCAGTTAGGTTACAGATGAAAAATTAAATGAGATTGGAAGAGGAGTAAACGCAAATACATGAAAATGATATCTTGGAAAGTGAACTTTCCTGACTTAAATGTAGTCTGTTGAGGTCTCATGAACGTCTTATTTCTGATAAGCCTAGTTGCCACCCATTCTTACTACAAGTGACCCAAGTATTTGTCCCCCAACTAGTCGTCCTCCCCCATAGTGTTTTTCAAGTTATTTTATAGTGTTAGGAAAGTACTTCCCCATGGTGTTAAGAAATGAGTTAGATTACCATAATTGATGAAAGATTGGTCATTTAGAAGTATTTATATGAATCATTTCGTTGATTCGTTTTACTAGTGGGTTTTATAATGTATATATTCCATTTTCATGGAACACAGCTTATTTAGGGTACACATATGACCCACATCCAATATTCAAAAAATTTAAAAAAAACATTCGCCAACGATGTACGTTCAGTCATTCATCTATTAGTACTCAAATCTTTCGAAAAATCTATTTAAATGTTTTTCAATTCAACAGAAAAAATTCCGAGTCGAAAGGGTTAATGGCAATCTCTTCTCAATTGTAAAAATCGAATTATTGAATACTCTTCCATTCATCAAAGAGAATATCCAGCACTGTTGTAAAATAAAACTGTGAGTCTCTTATTATAAGTTTCCTGTGTTAACGAAGAGTTCGCTTTTTTTTGAGAGTAGCAGAGCATGAAGTCTAGATAATATGTATATTTATAAGTAAAAGTTGAATGTTGAAAAGAGAAAACTAGATAAAAATTTACAGGATGCAACTGTAAAACAGAGAGGAATGAGATTTAATATTTTCATTAATAATATTATTGAATAAATTGAATAAAAATTCGTGTCGATTTCTTGAAAATAATATACTGAATATATATTTTGATATTTTTTTACGATTCACTAAACATATCATCCGTTATGGTCGATTTGATTTGCATCAATAAAACAATTATTATAGTTCAAAATTAATAAAAAGATAACGGTATCAAAAACACTGACATATATGTTTCAATTCAATATCATTCATTTATTAATATATATATTAAAATAATTTAAAAATAACATATCCTATCTTTTAAGTCCTATTAACTTTTCCATTGAAATTATTGTTTCTGTATAAGTTCATTCGATTTCTACTAAAAGCACTGTATTATTAGATCCTTGAACTAATTATGTTTACAACTAATAGTAAAATAATGAAATCTAATAGTAAATGTATATGAAATCGGTATGAATAAGTATTATATAAGTATTATATCAGATAATTGTTCACTCGGCAAGAGGAAACATGAAAATATAGGCAGTATATTTATACCTACTGAGAAGCTGTGATATAGTTTGCAAATCACATAGTAAATATATATGTAAGGTCCAATAAATTGCACTGTTTCTTTAATAATATATTTAATATTGCAGTAGTTGATAATTCAAACCATAATAAATTATTGATACAAAATGTACTAATATTTATAGTGAAGAGCGTTAATTAATCAAATATGATCATTATTCAATTTAGGTAATATGTCAATTGTCAGGGCGATTAAATCATACCCGCTGGTTTACATAGGCCCATAATATATATATATTAAATGTATAGTTTATAGCCTTGGATTTGTTTTTGAACAGACCGACTTGCTCTTGGCCTTTTCTTTAATTAAGACACATAAATTACTTAAAATGGCAGGTGGATTTGTTCTTAATTTCGGTTTCAAACATCGCGGGCATGTAATTTTGCTGAATATTTAAAAAAGAACTAATCTAGTATAACATCGTTTTCGTATTTATGATTGAGTGTACGTTCGTGAAGGAACTAATTCGTGAAGGAACCTGCATCATCATCAATTTTCAAGGAAGTCTTTCTATATTTGGAGCCTTTACAGATGAGTACAAAATGCATACGTGTTAGTAACTACAAGACCAAATATTAACAGGAATGATACACACAGAAACACAGGTGAGAGTCTGATCTTTGTATACAACCAACACTATTATTCAACAGAACGGGCAATTATTCATTGTGTATCCACCGCAATTACAGCAGCCTTTATCTACTTAATCTGCGACAATACATCAAGCAAAAACACGAACACATATTAATTCTCTATTTACAACTAAATTTTCAAATAAAATTTTGTTAATAATCAAATGAAATCTCATGCGATTCAAGAAATTTACTAGCTACTAGGTAATTATATATTTTATATTTCCAATTTGTTTTAACTACTCTATCACATAGCTATTAGCTAGACTTGATTTTATTTCCATTTTAAAAATAAGATTCAGTAAGTTTCTTTCTGTATTTCGCTCTGTAAAACTGCTTGTTTCGGTATTATTGCTACGTAAATATTGGTTAATGAGGTGAGCACATAACTATTGTAATTACCACCAAGTTCTTTTTCGATTTAGACATACTGTCAATATAATACCTATTTGCATTAATAGGTAATACCTAGGAAATAACTATAAAATCTATATTAAAAAGTATGTTTAATGAATTCTACTTTCAAAAGTTTTGAAAGAATTAATACAATGAATGATAGTAATCGAAAATACAAATATTAAGTGACAACTGCACTGACACAATAGGAACGTAAATACACTTTTGAGAATTATTAACCATGTCGCATACCACAGTATAACATGCACATTGACCATATGACATTTATAAAAACTCAATTCGCAGAAAGAAGCTAAGTACAATAACATCATTCGGCTACGTAGCAGGGTACAATTTCTTCATTTGGTTAAATACTACAAGTAGCTATGTACAAATGAAACATCTGGCCAAGTACAGAAAATCAAAAGGTGCAATTATTACATCAATTGAATAAGTACAAAAAGTAGCAAAGTAAAATTCTGTAAATTGAATAGGTACAGAAAGTTACAATTACATCTTTTGGCAGAGTACGAAAAGTAGTAAGGTACAATTACATTATTAAGCTATGTACAGAAAGTAGCAGGGTACAAATACATCATAAGGCTAAGTACAGAAAGTACCTAGGTACAATTTCTCCATCAGGCTAAGTATAGAAAGTAACAAGGCAACTACTTCATTAGGCTAAGTACAGATTGTAGCAAGGTACAACTACATCGTTAGGATTAGTACAGAAAGTAGGAAGGTACAATTTAATCATTAGGCTAAGTAAAAAAGTAGCAAGGTACAATAATTACATCATTAGGCTAAGTACAAAAAGTAGCAAGATAATTTTCATCGTTAGGCTCAGTACGGATAGTAGCAAGGTACAATAACATCATTAAGATAAGTACAGAAAGTAGCTTGGCACAATTTCGATTAAGTGCTGCACAATGTTTATTATTCAAAGCTAATATCCACACCCAATTTCACGCCTCATTTGCTTTAATGATGGTTTGTTCGTTGGAATTGAAACATTTCAATTTGCTGGTCATATAATTTGAAGGCCTATAATAGGTGGTCCTGGTCATTTAGGTATAGGAAATGTTAAAATTGAGGAAAAGCACATGCATGATTTGTGTAAAAGGGGAAAATTTTAGACTATTGAATTTTTTTATTGAGATTAAATTACATATAAAAATAAAATCAACCAGTCTACCTTGTGCAGATGCACAATAAGCTACTGGACTCACAAGTTCAAAGTACGTAAGATATCTTTCAAATCAATATGCATACAAAAATTGTATTATTACTTTATTTGAATCCTAATATATAAATAAATAACCGAAACTCTTGCTAGCTGATCCAAATATTAAATTAATGTAATACTGCTGAAAAAAAAAATCATATGGTGAATAATTATTCATTGAAATTTGTATATTTTCCAATACGGTCTAATTGTTATTAATAAAGAACAATTGATAAAGAATAATGATATTTGGGAGCATTTTCAAATTACTGAAGAAATATCAAGGATTCTCTACATACTTGATTTTCGTGAGGAAAAAATCGAGTTTTCCTATCAGCAGCATTTGATGAAACATTCAAAGCCACCAACTTGCACAACTCTCAAAGTTTGTAATTTGTTCTCCAGTATAACTTTCGGTCAACCTTAAAGTTCTCTAACTGTACATTATTTCTAAACAATATATATTATTGTTCGCTTAGTCCATTTTATTTCGAATTGTTGAATAGTAATAAAAATACAGTTATGTAGTATCTCAATTTCCTGGAACACAGCAATTTAAAAAGCATTCAATTATTAAAAAACTAAATTTTAGAAGCAATTACTCTTATATAGAAAAGTTATCACATTAAATACAATTTAATTCTCAACTTTTTAAGGAAAAATATTTAGGAATAGTAAAAATACAGAATAGTTAAAACTAACTTGCCAATTTAAAATTATAACTTCGAATTTATATAGTTAAGGTGAATAGACGATATTGATTAATTATCTCCTAAAAAATATCCGGTTTTCATTCAATATCGATACAAAATTCAAGAAAAAAAGAAAGTCAATATGTTATTAATAATTAATTAACTGTTTTGTTATGACTTAAAAATATCTATAATCTTTCTACATATTTTTTTTCTACTTTATGTTCACGACCATCTTTTCTACAATTTTCGTTTCCTTGCCATGATCAACTATGCCAGAGGAAAATGGTCGATTATTTCCCTGAGTGTAAATGGAATTAAGTTTGATAGATCCCAGTTCTGAAATGGAATATATACTTAAAAAGAACTTTAATTCATTCTATGATGTGTTTGGTGACAGTAAAAAAAACACTTAGAGACGAAATCAGCCTCAAATTATTCGAATAGTGGGTATTAACAAAAGCTATAATAAGCCGGTACAAATTTTCATTTCCTATGTTTAATTACAGATCAATTATTGTCTGCTATTATATGTAAATACAACACAATTCTTTTGTTCAGATAAAATAAAGTAAGTGATTGATGATATTATTTGCACTGCGAAATTTAACGCCTTACTGTTGTGGAATATAAATACTGTAGAGATTGTGAAATACATAAATTAAGTGTGACTGAAAGTGTCACCTTCTAAATTCAAATACATAGGTTCTGTTGTAACCAACTCATGCATATCACGTTAGTCATAAATTTTCCTTTTGGACAATAAAACATCGCTACATTGAGCATTCACATGTTTAAGGACAGTGTGTTTGATTTATTTTCTCTAAGAAATGATTCTTCTATGAAACTTGAATGATGCGATGTAAACATTTAGTGTAGTGAGAAATTCCTAACCTTATCTTTACTTGTTTATTACTCATAAAATAAGCTGAATATGTTACCAAGTGGTAGCATGAATACTGATTCTGAAATAAGTTAAATAAGCT